>JAECUM010073766.1:0-10953 GCA_016617855.1 Megalonaias nervosa | reverse complement strand
CGATCCCTTTATTTTTCGTACATGGTCAGTACCACCAAATGATAATTATTTATTTTACATCTAATTTTTCGTACACTGAAATTAATAATTATTTTTTCGTGTACAAAAAATTACATAAAATACGGTGGTTCAACTAAGCCGTGTCTGCACTATAGCATCAATTAAATATTTCAGATCACAATTCAATTCATACAAGACAACAAATTTGAAGACCGTTACATTTTCAGATTTATCCTGCAGTGTTCTAAGATAGAGTGCAAAGTCACTATCTGCAACTACTGTAACATATTTCGAAGTATAATTTATAACAACATAAATTATTGACTTAGTATTTGATAAATCAATCTATCTTAAACATAAAAAATAAACAAAAAATAGACAAAGGAGGAAATATTAACTGCCATCTTTCTTTCTGTTGAACTGACAAACAGGCCATGATAAAGTCTGTGTATTTAACAAAATTCCATGTAAGCCTTTTTTATCCATCAGTGTAATGGAAGTTAAAATGTGAACATTTGTGCAAAGAAAACAAAGAAAATAGTTCAGACATTCAAAATATCTACAAAACTTGGCACTGATGCCTAATGCATTGGATTTTGTGATATATACAACTATACTATCTCTACCTGATATTTTCATGCACCAAAAACTAGTTTTGTGTTTTGATATCCAAAACATCTAGTGATAGAAAATAATTCCCAACAAAACTGTCCCAATATATAGGGTTGGAGTTGGGCTGGGATAAGTTCAATCGCTTTTTTCCTTTCTTGAGTCAGCTGATCAAAACCTGTGTTTGCAATGTTGTTGTTGTTGTTGTTGTTGTAGGGTTTAACGCCATTTTTCAGTACATGATAGGCTATACATGGCAGCCTGTATTAATGGTGGAGGAAGAACCTGGGAAAACCCTGGAAAGAACTACTGACCCATTAGAAGCTACTGGCAAGCTTTCTCATATACCTACATTGGCTGAACCCAAGACTTGAACCCATGCAGACAGAGGTGAGATGGCAGTGGTCAGTAACGGAGAGTGCTTTAGACCACTCAGCCAATCAGGGCCCCTTGTTTGCAATGTTGACATGACAAAACTATGAAATTTGTTGTTCATTTATCAATTGTTTTCAACATCTTTATCATAAATTCTGCCGTTTCCAAAGAAGAAAATACCTACATGGAAACTGCAATTTGCTGAAGTGGGTGAAGTTCAAGCTGTCATAACTGCAGCGCAAGATCATCTTTGTGTATATTACATAAAACTTTTAGCTTAATTGGCAGATTGGACAAAGCCTTTATTGAAAGAAGAGGCCCAAGTGGGCTAAAGATGCTCACTTTCCTGATACTGTACCTGCCTAATAAACAAATGCAACAACAGTTGGTCAAGAAATATGGGTTGTTTGGATGCTTTCTCTATAAATTTAATCCTGTTGATTGCATATGTTATGCACATTATTGTTTCATAGTTTTTCCAAGTTTTTCTATCATGATTCATTTAATGGCCCGTCTGCATCATTTGTCGTATGCTGAAGTCCCCTATATCAGGATACTTTTTATCAAGGTTGGTGAAATTCTGTTTTAATGTTTTCCTCTATTCTGGCCAGTTGTGTGTGTGTGTGTGTGTGTGTGTGTGTGTGTGTGTATATATGTGTGTGTGTGAGTGTGTGTGTGTAGAGAGAGAGAGAGAGAGAGAGAGAGAGAGAGCTAGAGCTAGAGCTAAAAACTCACAAATAGACCATTGCTGTACCAGCCAACCATAATTAATCTGTTCCAGCATGTGTTCAGGAATTTAGTAGCTATGATATTTTTGCAAGTTTCAAATGAGTTTCAGTTTTATAGGGATTTGTAAGCATAATATTGGCATTTGGGATCATAATTTCTTTCGGTATTCACAGCTGGAGAAAAATGATAATATTTTCAGTTTTGAGGTAAAGACAGGTTTCAATTTTGAAGAGTTTCACTTTATATATGAAGAAAAGAGATATTTTATTTTCTTTAATCATGTAGAATTGATTAAATAATGTGCATTTAAAATTCACTAACTTTATATATAATCTTTTACATAAAAAAGAAGTCTTCTGGTGAAAGCTTCACTTCCATATAACTGTCAATAGAATAACAAAATGTTCAAGCTTGCCACCATGGTGGCCATATTGGGTGTCAGATCAACACCATGTTCATTTATGACCAACAAGGCCTCATAATAGATCTTTGAATGCAGACTTCATATTAATATGACCATCTGTTCAGAAGAACATTGTACAAATAAAATGATTGTGGCCATCATAAAGGATATCAAAGCTGCACTCTTTCATTTAGGACTCGGGGATGATTGAGTGTGTCAAGTTTCATAGCATTCCTCCAAGTAGGTAAGAAGGAATAGCATTAATAATCTTGTGCTAACAGATGAACAGTAGACCAATGCATAAGCTCTTCTGGTCCATGACAAGTAAAACAAAAAACAAGAAGACAGTCATCCTGACAGAGTGCTATGTTTAAGTGAAAAGTTTTCACAAACATCTTTGCAAGATGGCCTACTTTCAACTTTGTCTAGATACGTGTATTTAGTTTCAGGAGATGGTCAATTTAATTCAAGTTTTATGCCACTATTGGTAGCCACCATACACATAAAGTTACTTTTCTTCCTGCAGAAAAGAAAACTTCACATCACATTAAATGCATTTGAATCACCGATCACTTTGGAAAATGAAAAAAATCGATCATATTGTGTTGATTTTACTCGAGCTTGATGATGACTTCCTTTGATGAATAATGCATCACTTTTATTGAAGAGTGTAGACAGCTTGCTTTGATGATAGATGCATGTATTATTTAAGTTGCTGTGATAGACCCACTTTGGAGGACCAAACAAACAAGTGTTTATTAATGCAACAACAACATTAAAGTCTGGCAGCAACATCGAATAACTGTAAAACAAAGCATGGGTGGAACTGACTGCTTCTGTCGACACAGTGATTAGAAAAAAAAGGATTTGTTTAAGTTGGGACATGGGACTTCTATCAGAATCTACATTTATTTTGTTATCTCAGTGTTGACACAACGTTCGTACTAACAATAGACCATGGGTGCAGGACTTCAGTTTTTCATTCATATAGGCATTGTTGATATTAAGTGATGTCGATATAAGTGGGTAGGACTGCAGTACCTTTCGTAAACAAAACTTAGTACTAAAACCAGAGTACATCAAAGGGACTGATACTGTACTGGCCAAAACGAATTTCCAGGAGTCCAAGATTGGTCCATTTCTTCTTTTTAACTGCCAAGTACTGAAAACATCTGACAGATACTTTTGAGTTATAAGAAAGAATTTCAAATTGTCTCCTGCGGTGGCCATATTGGATGAAAGATCTGCACTATTTTAATTTAACACCAACTAAATGACATTAGAAGTCTTTGGGTTAAAATCCCATGTCTGTATGACCATTCAAATGAAGTAGCCAAAACAAGATTTTTAAGAACATCATTGTGGCAAAAATACTGGGTGTAAGATTATTATCATTTTCATCTAGAACCAACCAGATATCATACAAGAGTCCTCGAGCGGATTGATGCTCTACTAGGCAAAAGTAATTTCTGGAATTCAAGATAAAACCATTTCTTCCATTTGACTGTTGAGTTTTGAAACCATCTCTGATATTCTTAAGCAATAACGAAATTTTCAAATTAGCTGCTGTGGTACACATATTCAATGTCAGCTTAGCATCATTTTCATTTAGGGCAAAGTGGACATCATCTATAAGTCTTTTAGTGAAAACCTCATGTCATAGTGATCATCCATTCGGGGTAGTAGTGACCAGATTTTTAAGACAGTTGTCATAGCAGCCATATTGGATGTACAACTTGCACCTTGTTCATTTAGGACTAGCTAGGTCTCATAAGAAGTCTATCACTGAAAGCCCCATGTTGATATAGCCATCCATTTGGGGGTGCAGAGATAACAATATTTTCAAGATAAGACTTTCCCTTCAGGAGCAACAATAACGATTTTCAAGCTACCTGCTGTGGCAGCCATACAGGACATACGTCAGAACCATTTTCATTAAGATCAACTGCACATCATAAGAAGTCTTCTGGTGAAAATCCCATGTCATTATGACTGTCTGTTCAAACTGAGTTGTGATAAGACGTTTACGATGGCTGCTCTGGTAGCCATACTGGATGTCAGATTGGCATAATTTTTATTTAGCACCAGCTGGACATCATAAGAGGATTATTGAGAATAAGACGTCATGAATGGCTGCTGTGGTGGCCATAGAGGGCATCAGGTAATACCATTCTTTTTTATTTAGCACTATGTAGACATCATAAGGAGTCTTTTAGTGAAAATCCCATGTTGATTTGACCATCCATTCAAGATGAGTAGCAATAACAAGATTTTCAAGATGGTCACTGGCAGCCATCCTAGAATTCAGATGAGCACCATTTTCATCTAGGACCAACAAGATATCATAAGAAGTCTTTCAGTCAAAACCCCATATTGATTCGACCATCGTTTTATTAGTAATAGTGATAACAAGGTTTTCAAGATGGCCATCATGGTGGCCATAATGGACATTAGATCAGCACCATTTTCTTTTAGGACCAACTAGGCATCAAAAGAAGTCTTTTACTGAAAACCCTACACTGATATGACCATCTATGTGGAAGGAGAAGCAATAACAAGATTTTCAAGATGGTCACAGTGGTGGCATACTGAACAACATATTGGCATCATTTTCATTTAAGACCAACTAGACATCATAAAAAGTCTTTTCATGAAAACTTCATGCTAATATTGCCAACCATTCATGAGAATTAACAATAACAAGATTTTTCAATATGGTTGCCATGGCATCCATATTCGAAAACAAATAAGCACAATTTTCATCAAGGACCAACTAGACATTGTAAAAAAAACTTTTAGTGAAAACTCCATGTTGATATGGCCATCCATTCAGGTGTAACAACAACAAGATTTTCAAGATGGCCACTATGGGGCCATATTTAATCTCTGAGCAGAACTATTTTCATTTCGGGCCAACTAGACCATGGGACGAATGTGTGCTTAAAGTTTCAAGGCAATCCTCCAATTAGTTTAGGAGCAGTAGCGATAACTAACTGATGGACGGATATCGGATGACAGACAACAGATCATCCCATAAGCTCTTCTGGTCCATGGCCGATAGAGTTTTAAAACGTCTCCTGGTGTAAACCCCATGCCAATATAACTTTTTGTTCGGGACAAATAGCAGTAACAATATTTTCAAGATGGCTACCATGGCGCACATGAATCCTATCAGAATGGCACCATCATCATTGAGGACTAAATAGACCTTGTGTGTGTGTGTGTGTGTGTGTGTAAAGTTTCATGGCAATTCTTCAAGTGGCTTAGGGGTAATGATAAAATACTTGACAAACAAAGGACAACTGGCCATCCCATAGGTTCTACTATATGTAGTCACAAAATTCACCATTTCAACTGGTTAATGACAGATCTGATGGTATAAGTGGGGTTGGAGACCACTATCCAGGATGTCTTCCCTCTTACTACACATTACAAAGTAATACATGTGATACAAAGAGATCAGTCAGGTCAGAACAGTATTTTGGCCTCTAAGATGGAAGGATTTTCATCAACTCAGTTTTTAGCATGCAAATGGACAAAAATTACACTGAACAAATTTATATTTTTTTAATATCAAAATATGTCATATCGTCAGGTCAGCCCTTTCAAAGTAAATTGTTGCCATTCATACTCTTCTTACATGTACCACAAACATTTAGCATTTCTTAGATCACTGCTGGATGATATTGGTAGCATTTCTCATCAATGCTAATCTAAAGTTTCTTCTAGAGTCAGCCTAAATTTTCTTCAGAATGGAAAATGTCATTTTTAGTGTCTGCATTGGAATGTGGCAATATCAGTACAACTCGATTGATTCCACTAAGAAGTTTAAATCATTTCCAGCCTGTGGGTAGATTCAGACTGCTGACAGCTTGCAAGAACTGCTCAAGATTGGTACTTTCTGGGTCTAAATCTAATATTGTTTTAATGACAGTAAGATTCTTCACATGAAGCACAAACACATACATTATACCATCACAACCTTTGTGATCTGAAGCCTAATTTGCAGACACTTTTGTTGTTATCATTATCATCACTACTATCACCACTCTTTAATAATGACAATCAAATCCAGAAAATGAGTATCACTTACTAGTATTATAAACTGAGACAAAGACCCCAGCCATCCCAGACAGTATGGACTACTACGGCAGTTAGTGACATAGTTGAGGCTGATTTAATCCTTTGTAAACATGAATGTAAACCAAATTAGTCAGTGGTTTTTATATAAGATTTTAAAATGAAGTTATTCATAGTAGTGTCGAATGCAAATTGGGCCTAAAATCATGAATAGGGTCTTGGTACATGTAACTTTTTTCACATTTCAAGCAAATTCTGTGAAGATAGATCTTAGTGATGAATATTTGTTGCTCCAGTTAATATGCTTTCATGAGATTGGGATTCTACATGATGCTTGATTTCATTCTTGCCACAGTAACAGGCTTTAAAATCAGTTTTACAGGAAAAGCAGAATGCATATTCATGTTTCTTTGAATGTGATTGCAACCACTAAAATTCCTGTTTCCAACCATCAATGGATTTTGTGATATTTTGGATGGTTGGTTTTCATGTTTTGACATTGGCATGCTTAGACATCTTGAAAAATTTTAATACCAAAGTCAAACCAGCTCAGTTTTATGACACTTGAGCTCTTTATTAATCCATTGACAATCAATTAACATTTTTAATCCTGTCCAAATTACTTGTGATCATTAAAAGTACAGAATCTAATTCATCTTGGCACCGAAGCAGAATATAACATGCAGAGAGATTCAAAGTAATGTTTGTTTTATGCTGATTAGGCTCTTTATTAACCCATCCATAATAAATTAACATTTTTTATCCTTTCTGAATTCTGCTCATACAAAGTATAATCCACCTCAACAAACTTCGAATAATGGAACCTGCTGACCATACAGATGGAATCAAAGGGTGAAATTAGTGACTGCTGTAACAAATCTATGGTCTTAACCTAAGTAACAAAAAAAAAATCAAATGCAAAAGTTTTGTAAAACTCAAATAATAATTTAATTCTCTAAGTTACAAAGTGAAAATTTAGGTTGAACTTGCAGTATTGTGAATTAAATCCCAAATAATCCTACATGTTCTAGTACAAGTCCAATTGTATATACTAGCTTATAAGCGAGTTATAAAAAAATTAAATCTGACCTTACTCCCTTAGCTTGTAAAAAGCAAACTTGTGTTGTTTTCTCAAGTCACAAGGTTTGGATAGACTTGCTAATTATATACATACAACCTTAATCCTTTAGCATGTTTTGTTTTCCCCTAGTGGACAATTTGCAGCACTACTGTTTTTCTCTGCAAAGTCTGTAACTATAGTACCATGAATTGGATACTTGTTCAATGCCATGTTGTGTCCCTTTGATTATTCTGTGCAAATGATACCTGTTCAGTTGCTGAAATCCTTTGACGTGATTTCAAAGACCATGATCCAAGTGTCTCTTACAGATCCCAAGCTCAACCTCTACATAAATAATGGTCCAAATTTATGAATAATCTGTTGTCAGTCAAATACAGTATACATCATGAATTGCTCAACTTAGGTATTTTCACCAACATGGTGAAAAGGAAACATGATGCATATGATGGGACATTGAAGTTAAGGGTTATAGACTTTGCAGAGAAAAACAATAGTGCTGCTGAACATGAATTTGGTGTGTTGGAGAAATGGGTGTGTGACTGGCATAAAAAAGGTAGTTCTAGTTGATAGTTCAAGACATATGAAGAAAATTAGAATAATAGAAAACCCTTATGCAAACAGAGTTTGGTTTGAAAGAGTGGGTTCTAGAGCAACAAGTTCCGTTTGCATTTTCATGCAGTCTGTGAAACAGAAGTTGATGCAACATCAAACATACCAAGCTGTAATTCCTGCAGCACCATGCTGGTTGGTGGCGTTGTTGTTGTTGTAGGGTTTAATGCCATTTTTCAGCACACGATAGGATATACATGGCGGCCAGTATTAATGGTGGAGGAAGAACCTGGGAAAACCCCGGAAAGAACCACTGACCAGTGAGAAGCTACTGGCAAGCTTTCTCACATACCCACATTGGCCGAATCCGAGATTCGAACGCACACAGAGAGAGATGAGATGGCAGTGATCTGTAATGGAGAGTGCCCAACCACATTGGTACTGCAACCATTGGATGTTTGTCTAAACAAACTGTTCAAGGCAAATATATGTAAACAGTGTCACAAGTAGGTAGCAGATGGACCTAAAGAATTTAGAAAAGGCATGAAACGTGTAGCATCCAGGGAATGAGTTAGTATTTCAATGGGTGTATAATGCATGGAAGAAAATTCCAAATGAGATGGTGGTCAAATCGTTTAAGAAATGTGTTATTTCCAATGTCATGGATGGGATGGAGGATGGCAAACTCTTCAGTGATTTTATTCATGATAATCAGATGCGAAATCTGCATCTGATGACGTTTGCAATGACTTGATGACAGTGGAGAAATTCAGAACTTTATCTGGTAACACCAATGATGATGACGAATTCTTGGGCTTTGAACCAGATGATATTAGTGTGAATCATAAAGTGTGATATTATGAATTGCATCATTCTAGATTACCATTTTTATACCCATATAGGACATACTTTAATGAATGGATTTATTATATAAATGGATTAAAATGTTAATTGTTATGGATTTCATTACATGAAGATGGACAAAATATAAGTTGTCAATTTCCTTTTACATGTTCAACTCAATAATACAACGTATTTATTCAACATTGGTTTTGTCTTTATTTGTCCTATCTCTATGTCTGTCCATCTCTCCAGTTTGACTTATTTTTCCTCAAGTGCAACTCCATCTCACCGACCACATTTATCCCTTGCAGACAGATTTGACTTGGAAAGACACCTCAACTTATAGGAGGGTTATAGAGAAATTCGTTTTTCCAGCCCTAATATGTCGGGTCATCTTATAATCAAATCAACTTATAAAAAGTATATTCAGTATATAGTGTTCTGAATGAATTCCAATCTTGAATGTGTTGATCTTGCTGTATCATAATGATATAATCCAGAATATTTTTGAATGAATTCACAATAATCCCAAAGTAATGTTTTAATCCAAATGTCAATGAGCACTTTGTAATTCCAATGAATAATTTAAATAAATAATTCCTCCCAAATTGTATCTAACACAATTAAAGGTGATTCCAGAAAGACTGATATTAAAATAGGAATTATGAATTTTGTTTACTTCGCAACCTGATATAAAAACATAAGACACAATAAGATGACAGGATATGGGTAATTTTCCCATCAAATTCATTTCACAAGTTCACTTCTAGAATATTTTAAAGCTAGACCTTCCAGTCAGAAATCAGTAACAACTTATTTATAACTATAACTATGTAAAGCATCAGGTAGACAATAGAATTTCCATGGTTTTAGCCAAGGTCCTGAACTTGAATCCAAGTAAACATGCTGTTTACACATGATCATTATCTTTCAGTATAGTCAATAATCATGGACAAAATATTAACACACATTACAGATATACATAACACTACATAGTCTTGCCCTGCAAAAGCCAGTTCAGTTATATGATCATGGGTGGTATTACTATAAATGTACTATACTGAAACCAGAATGTGAAAAAAAATTGGAAAACATTTCAATTTTTACTAATAATTTTGCATACACGGGAGTGACAGGAGACACCCCTAAACATGGGAGCAAAAACCTCCTGTGTGGAAGGTTACATTGTATGTAGAATGATCGATTGTTCATTTAAGATATAATCATAATAGTCATTATTTTGGCCAAACAAAACAACATAGTTTTGGCAAGGACTGGTAGATGGCCCCTGGATATATTGGAGTGTTAGATTACTAACAACTCATTTTATAAGCATATATCTGGCAGTAATGCAAGTAGGGGTGAAGCAATACATCTGTGCTGCATATCAATACTATTCATGATACACAACCTGCGATACAATACATATCGATACACATATAAGTTTACTGGTCTTTCCATCTTTGGAAGGCAGGTGGTGCCCTTTTATGTGTTGATATACTGGCTGTATTTCCAGTATGCAGATTATATAGTTATCATGTATTTATATGCAATTCTCATCAATGACCAGAAAACAAAAATACTTTCAAACAGTGAGTTTTATTCAGTGTTTTAGGCCATTTAATGGTGGCCTCATTTAACTCTCTTTGGCCACCAAGCCCTTTGTTTTGCACAGCTTGAATGCTCTGAAAACATTTCATTACTAATTTCATGTCTCACTTAAACTTGGAAGACATTATGATGTTATCTTCAAAAAATGCAATTTCCTTGTGCAAAGCAAATCTCATCTAGGATAAATCTGGGCTGGGAATGAATACCAACAAAATCTATTACACTGTATTTCTTGCAGATGCAAACGACTCTTGCGGTCATAGGTATTTGTATTTGTTAGTGAAGATGGAAAACTAATGACAACACATCCAGTCCTATTCTATATTTTTTCTTAATTTTACACAAGGTGATAAACTTGAAAAATTTTAAATAGCCTCCTTGCTGATTCTGTGCTAGTTTTATTTATTCAATCAGCACCTTCATTCACGGGTTAAATATCTCTACACAAGAAAAGAAATTCCAAGTTTGTTCCCCATGTATAATTTTAAGGAGAGATGGTGCCAGGATTTTATCTTAAAGGGGATTTCACAGTTTGTCACTGAAAAAAGGGGAGAGTAGAAAAAGGAGGGGGAGTTGGAAATGGTCATAGTTCAATATTTACCCAACACTTCAGTATCTGTCTCTTTCTGCCTGCTCGACTTTTTAGAGCTCTACTGAAATCAAAATCTTTAAA
>JAECUM010073762.1:0-10167 GCA_016617855.1 Megalonaias nervosa | reverse complement strand
CACACACACACACACACACACACACACACACACACACACACACACACACACACACACACACACACAATGCATTTCCAACTCTCAAAAGACGCTAAAATGTACGAAAATACAAAAAAGAATTATCCAAATATATTCAAAAGCCATGGGCTTGATTTTTTACTTTTTCTATTAACTGTATGGTGGGCTCCTGGCAATTGATATATTGAGCTATATATATATGTCTCGAAGTCAGAGGTCGTTTGGAAAGATTTGGCACTCCTGTGAACTGTGAGCAAACGTGTGTAATTTTTCCGACATAATCTTTCTACAGAATGGTTGGAAAGAAAAGGAAAGAGATCCTCCTTGTCGGTGAACATCAAGTCTGGCTTTATCATGGAAGCCCTATGAGATCTACGTGAACCTGATGAAGAATATTAATCTGCTCATTCAATCCGCAAAACATCAGTACTTTGTGTACGGGCAGGTATGTCCAGGTCACAGAGATGTATATTGGAATGTTTCCATTAATATGAGGGACAAAGCTACCTTCTTATGTAAGATATCAAATATACGTTGAAATATGTGCTGGGATAATATTACTAATATTTATGACAGTAGCAAGCACATTATGTACTTATTTGTCAATCCGTGTCAAGTAGTAAGCATGCACGTAATTGCTTTCATTTATTTTTCAGCAGCTGATTTGACTTTAGGAAACATCGTTACACTCGTTAATAAATAGCACGTTCCAGTTAGGTTGTAGATTGTATACGCACGATTATGGTTAGTAATCAGCATGTGACAGGACCAACACTAATGTCCAATAAAATAAAGAAGAATAGAGGGGAGAAGAGAAACAAGGAGCAGATGAACTGAGGGTGATGATGATCTCTTGTATCGTTTACAAACCTATATCAAACAATTTTTGAGAAGTCACCAGACCTAATAGAAAACGGATCAAATCAGAATGGATATGACCAATTCAATGCCTGACATAATTATTCAGAAGTTGGCCTAAAGGTCTCTAAAGATTATGTCGACTCCTAAATCAGTCTGCTTGTCACAAAGGAAATACTAACTGAATGATTACAAAAGATAAAGAAAGAAATACGGAATGGTTTGGGCAGAGAATATGTTAATAATTAAACAAGAAACAATTAGTAAGAGAGACTAAATCGTAGATAAACGAATCAAAAATAAGAACACGAGTAGTAGAATTAAAGTCCTGGAGAAAGGGAAAGATCAACAAACTGGTCACAAACACTGCACTTCAGGCTGTTTATAAGAAGCTAATGGTCAATTTGAATGAGTTAGAAGAATACAAACGACATGATGTCATTCTGCTTTTGAACCAATCTGAATTGGGCGTTTAAAACGTGTGAAGACTAAAGACCTCGCTTTTAAATCATGTGCCCCAAAATACCATCCATCAAGACAGAGACTGATGTTCCTATTCGGAACGAATGATATTTATACAATACGAACTCTAGACGGATTGTATTTCTGCAAAACGGTAACATGGATCTGAAGGTCTTCTGGTGGTACAATAAGGGGCATCTAATGTTGGATCGGAAACATTCGAATTTCTATATGAACCGAAAAGGAAATCCATTACCTTGATATCGAAATATAGTGCAGAACGTCCTCTCCACACATTATTCATCCTTGGAGAATAGTACATTGATCAGCCGATCTCTTATGGGAATTTTAAGGTTATCAATTGTAATGGCTTCATAATCATTACTATGCGGTGTGTAACTTCTTCTACTCTAATATAAACAAACACGTCCTAATCATGATTCATTTTCAATTTGTGTACATAACATTATAGATTGACCAGACTTCCTTACAGTGGAAATCTAATATGTACACAACCTTCTACAGGATTTTTCAAGTGCAGTATATACTCTAACATTGTGCTATTTATAAATCGATGTGTATTATGAATCCAGCTATTTAGCTTTGCATAAAATCATATACAATCCTTATAACATTTTGTTGGTGAGTAGGATGCATCTGATATTTAACAATTCGCCAAGTATAAAATTTATGCACTGTTCTAAGGGGAATGGCCATGCACACCGTAAGTGAACTTTGCTTCTAAACTCATTGAATGTTGATATATTTGTAAATGTTAGTTGACACATAATTAATAGCAAATGTATTAACTTCTACAAACTCCACTAAAACTCAATAATAATTATTGATGAAGACTGGTCGTCTGATGGTGAAACCTAGTCAGCACTTCCATTGTTCTTGCCAGCAATGTGCCCTATGTTGGCTAGAGTATTATTCTGTTGCATTTTAAGTATCAAAGGGAAAAGTAAATGCAACTCGTTTAGGCCACTGAAGGAAAGACCGATGCTTTGGAAGTATGCATACGACACAAGATATATATTTGAGAACTATCAGTAAATACTTACATCTTCTCAGCATCCACCGATTCAAAATGTTTGGAAAGCTAAATATGTGTAGCTTCTGACAACCCGGAATTGATGGAAGAGAATATTCGCTCCTGACTGGACCCATAAAATCTCCTATTCAAAGCTAAAGATTCTAGGATTGGTTGATCCCAAAAGGCCAGAAAACCTGCAAGAGACTGTAATTCTTTGAGAGTAACTTTCTTCGTTGGAAATGTATGGATCATGAGAGATTTTAAAGGTCAGTTTCTGGTTCTGGAGGTTTCAAACTTCCTTTTTAACAGTGGCATAATCTAGCCCCAAACATATAAAATTGTAATACGGCCCACAGGTTTTTCTTTTGCAACAGGGATATGCATGACTTGGAATACTTCTGTGCAAGGACATAAGATTTACAAGTTCATACATATAGTGGGACCAGCAGCAAAAAACTAATCGTCACAATAATGAATTATCGTGTCTTTACCAGAGCTTTATTTTACTACCCGTTCAATGAAGAAAGTTCTTCCATTTTAGTTCATGATATGGAACATAACAATGGTAGGTGTTTATTAACGTAGTTTTAATTAAACATTTGAAACAGATGAAATCAACACCACGAAGTGGGCAATAGAAAGAAGGCATATTTTATAAAAAAAAAAAATACAAAATCCGTACAATTATTCATCAAACAGTATTTTCAATCATTTCCAAGATGAGAAAGTAATGAAAATTTTGGGATCAATGAAGTCAATGACGTTAAGCACGTTTGAATTAGACAAACTTCTAAATAAATACCAATTCCGTGATTTGTATTGTTAAGGCCAATTGGGGACACACGAATGTTCAATAATGGACGTTCTAAAACTGATTCAAAATTTCTTTCAAGCTCAATTTTTGTTTATTGCTTATTTTCTTTAAAGGGGATAATGAAATCAACATTTGAGTCAGCATTAGCAGACCTCACAATGTTAGATTAAACACCTAACCTGAAGCCACAAACTTTATCAAACTGCATATTATTTTAAAATTATTTCTTTAATAGTTTCTAGAATATGTTTATCTAATATTGTAAACAGCAATGTACATCCATTTTATCTTTAGGCCTACAAGTAATATCTAGCTCCTCATTTCATGGAATATTAACCGTTTTCTACATTTAATATTAACCGTTTTCTACATTTTCCGTCTTTTATATTATCAACATCTTTATTTACAATTTAAATTGACACAAATATAATTGGGTCTGGTATAGCAGGCATTTACAAACATTCATCCAAAAGAAATAAGGTTTATTTTATATTACCATTCTTCTTCTTCATCATCATCATCATCATCTTCGTCTTCTTCTTCTTCTTCTTCTTCTTCTTATTATTATTATTATTATTATTATTATTATTATTATTATTATTATTAATCCTGCGAGTGGTGGTCGACCTAAATATTGTACACAAACCGCACTGTAGTAGATATGGGCTTGCTATATAATAGCCTTAACAGCTGGTCTCGCTGGGGACAAGAGCTTCAGCCGCCGTTGATGCACGAACGTGGTGTAAAAGACAGGTTATTCTTGCAGTACAGTACATTAAACGGCATGAATTTGAAGATAAAGTAGTATGTTCACCTCAGATAATTATTACTGTCATTGTTGTTACCGTTGTTCGCAGAGCCATGAGTTTTGGGCGATTGATAACTCCGTCTGGAGTGTTGGTAGTTTCTAGGACTAAATATCTATAATTATTAACATTATCAGACTTTAGACATGTTTGAACAAATCTTCATAATCAACCTGTTTCAGTTTTGAATCATTATAATTTAAAATATTAAATAAACAACAGGGATCAAATTTATCAAGGATAGTTTCCCTTTTGAAAGCTGATTGCAAGAAAGCGTATGATGTCATTACAACTATTATGGTGGGTAATTCTAATCATAAATAGTCGGACAGGCGTACTGAAGTTCCCTCCACTTAGTAACTAGACTCTGCTAAAGATAGTGAATCTCATTATTATAAACTGAGATCTGCATTGCCTTTGTTAGATAGCTGCATTGTTTGAGTTTCTTTATTCGTGATGCAAACACATAGAAGTTAATAATATATTTCCTATATAACTATGTACGTTTTCTAAAGGTTAATAATAAATAAAAGTATGAATTGCGGGTGGTTTGGATTTGTAAATAGTAAAGCAAATTTGGAGCGCAAGTAAACATTTTTGTTAAAAACAGGAAGGACCTTGCACAATATTGAACTTGTTAGTGTAACATGTCCTCATGTTTCGTCCTTAATTTTTAAATCAAATGACTAACGTTGTAAAGGTGGTATTAAATTAGCACGGCTATCTATATCATTGTTCCTATTATAAATCAAACTGTTTTATAATTGAATGATTGTTAATGTCATAGTTTTCAGCAGAAATCAACCATCACCGGGTGTCTCATATCAAAACTGCAATCAGATTGAAATGTCGATGAAGATACTTTTCAGGCACACCAGCACATTTATAAGCCGGAGAGACGTGTTTAAATCTTATAGCTCCTCAACCCTTTCTAACGGAACTACAATGCTCTAAAAGTTAATAATATTATGATTCCCTCGATATAATTAGAATTCTGCGCATGAACTTTATTCTAAAATGTTCAAGCATTATTTTATGTTTTAGTTATTCAGTTTCTATTCCTTTGGACATACACTATCACTTGCTCTGTCCGAGTTTGTTGCAATTATTAAATTTATCCCGTCTGATTAGTGTATCATTGTAATTGCGATATTAATATACTAATAATCTAATGAACACCACTTCACAATAACTGCCCTGTCTCTATTCATGATTATTTTATCGCAGACAAACAGATTTATATTTCCTGATGATTTAGTACTTTCTTTCCTTATTTCAGTTTAATGTTTATAACATATCAAGATATTGAGACTTTTATCAAAGTTATATGGATATAGTTAGTGTATGGCAACTGAATGTATTGCAATTTACTGTGTACACGATAATTAATTCACTTAAATTACTTATGTCCGTGCGCTTTGATTATTTATCACATTTCTATTTAAACAGGTCCACTGTAATGTCTACCTCTCCAGTTTGTAATCTACAAACCTGTAAACTAATACTCATAATCAACAACTATCTAAACACAATCTAAACCTCATTGCAGCTAGAAATTGGATAAGATTTGTGTTTCTGTGTGGTTAGTTCGCACATGTATCATGACTTTACATGATACAAATACACATAGAGAAATATTAAAGCAATAGGAATCGGACTGTTCAGAAAGAAAGATATGAATCCTATGATAATTGTTTACTAAGATACATATTTATGTATACATTTATGTGAGAATGTATGTGATACACGTCCTTAAGTCTGTACTCAAGGATGTCTTCAGGTATGTATATATGCATTATATATTTAGAGAGAGACACACACAAATAAACACAGACACAAAGAAACACACACACACACACATACACACACACACACACACACACACACACACACACACACACACACACACACACACACACACACATATATATATATGGCTATCTTCTGACTATCTTATCACCTCCAGAATAATATAAGGAAACAGTATTCTAGGTTTGATGTCTTTTAAAAATGATTAGGGTCAGGGACTGCAGCATGAGAGAATATGGCCTATACTTTTTTCTAGCTTGCCTATCATCCTTTGTTGTTGATACTCTCAGTATATTTCACCGCGGGATTGGAAATAAGAAAATCAATGCAATCGCTGATTTAAATAGTTCACAGATGTATATCTACTTATTGCAAACTCAAATTTCCAAAAGCTGCTCTAATGATACAATAAACCACAAAGACTTAGCAGGAGAAGAGGATAAGAGTTTTAGGGACACGTTCTCCACACCTCACCCACGGTGTTGTTTTTCATGCTGTTGTAGTTTTTGAAAAGATGAACACCGAGAATGAGATGTAGTTGTGCTTAACGGCATGTTTGAAGCTTTATCTAATGTTTACATGACTTGTCAAGTAGCATTCCATTCAATGTAATGTCTGTAGAAGACTATGGTACTTCCAATTTGCTTTTTAAATCTCGAACAGAAAAGTTTACTTTCAGCCTCTGTCTCTCCTTGCTTTTGCATAATAACTTACATACAATGCAACATCACGACCCTAAAACTGAAAAGGAAAATTTAAAACGAAAATTTCATAAATGAAAGTAAAAAATAAAAAATAGAAATAGAAATTGAAAAACCAGATATAAGTATGGAAAATGATGAAATGAAACTTGGAAAAATAGCCTAAAAAATTAAAAATTTAAAAACTAAAATCGAAAATGAAACTTGGGAAAAGAAAATTATCCAGAGTTTGAAAATGAAAATCCAAATTTCATAATTCAAAATGAAGACTGAAAAAGAAAATTATACAGTTAAAATTGAAAACTAAATATCTGATAAAATGTGAAAGATGAAACTATAAAGTGAACATCGAATACAAAACACTGAAAATGAAATTTAAACATTAATTAAGAAAAACAACTGAAAACAAAATTTAAAAAGAAATTTGAAAATCAAAGAGATGAAAGTTAAAATTGACAATCCTAATTTGAAAATGAAAATTACTGCTATAAAGAAAATTAAACTTGAGAAACAAAATTGAAAATAAAAAATAAACGAAGTAAAACCTGAGCAACTACATTTGAAATTAAATTTGAAAATATAACATATAAAATGAAAATTTGAAAAAACTCAGAACGTCAAAACTATTATAGTTATAAAAAATTCGGTATTAGTGCAAGCTCTTAAACATGGCTTAAAAGAATATAGTCGGCATCCTCTACAATGGTAACAGACAGAAGCATTTAATTTTGTAACCACCTGTGCCCTTTTGCGTGATTGCTAGTATATGAGTATATTTGAGGATCTATAATGTGTAAGCGCGCATACTCTTGTTTGTGCCTGATAGTGTGCATATATATGCATAAATTCATTCTCCTTAGTTCACATCATAGCCTTTTGGTTGATAGTATATTAGTGTATATATTCTTGCGACATTTCGTAGGGGTGTTGGATAGAATATAACTGGTTATTGCCTCCTATAACACTGTATTGTAAAGTAAGTGTGGGATATTGGAGGAGCGTTGATGAAATAGTGTGAGTTTTGGATCGTAGACAAATGTGTGTTGGGTGGAAAATAACAATGTCGCATAGTAATGATAATACATCCATGACACTTGGTGATGTTAGACTGGGCGTTGGATTATACACAGTTGAGTGTTGGATAGTAATAAGTGGGTATCAATGCAAATCGATCTGTTAGATGGTAGATAACTGGGTGTTGATGAGCATATCACTGGGTGAAGGTCACTCCAAGCTTTGTGTTGATGGTAAGGTGTGGGTTTTAGATAGTTGACAACTAGGCGGTAGCCACTCCAAATGGAGTGTTGATAGTATGTGCAATAGTATGGGAGCTGGCTAGTAGGTAACTGGGTTTTAAATAGCAAATAAATGAATGTTGGTCACTTCAAACGGCGTATTGGTTAATAACTAGTTTTAGCATTATTTTTCTCATTAGAGTGTGTAGAGAACCATAATGATAAGCCTATTAAATTTTTAAAGTACATTTTAAGCTGAGGAAACAGAGATCCGCAATGTTAATCATTTATACATTTTAACAATATCTTTCACGTGAAAGGCCACAGAGACCAAAAACAAAAACATGTAACATCAATGTTAAATATCCGTATGTTAAATTACCTGATTGTCCATATTTCTAATATATTATCTACTTACTGGAATTTGGATTTTCGCATATTAATTTCCGTGGGCAAGACCTTTGACTATATCTATTATTTTTATATTTGTCTCGACTTACAAACTACCTCAGCTTTGACTACTAGCAAAATTGCCAATATGTTCAGTTTATAGTTTTGAAATAATCTATCTTTTACTATAATAAGGTGATAAGCAAAATTTATAATTTTACATATTACTTTTACTATACCTGCACTAGTGCTTATGGGGAACTTGTTCTGGCTAACAACAATAAAACTGTATCGTTTGTAATGTTTGTACATTTACCATGACTGATTGCGTCCTCCACGATATAGATGTTTTAGCCGTTGATGTCAAAATGCGTTAAAAGACTGGTAAATTTGCAAATATTCAAACGGTAGAAAGACATTCCTGTAAATGGATAGTTTAGAAGACGACATCCAGAATCTACCTCATGAAGTGAGAGAACGCAATTACAACTACATTGTACCCACTGTCATATATGTTTCTTAGTTTTCGTTTACCAGCAGGTTTCTCGAGGCAATTTTATAAACAGTACATTCAGGGACCTTAACTGTTTAACCTTAACAGTAAGTGTAAATAAATGTTTTAAATCTTCTGGAATTCACTTTAAGGGATAATGGAATATTAAAATAATATTCTGACTCTACCGAAGGACTTTCTTTGTTTGGCTGATCATGATTCTCTAGGTATTGTGGCTGAGATAGATTGAGCTGGCTCAGGACCTCGCATGTCTTCTTAAAAATCGCTAGCTTGAACTTCTGCCAACACTTCTTTTAGAGTGCGTGATGTTTGGTTTCTTCTCGGAAATGTGCAAACGCTTGGTCAGAAGGTGGTTGAAATTAATTTGACTAGGATACATCTTTCTCCCTAAAAGAATGCAGTCTTTAAGTTTCAATCTGTGATGATTGGAGATTAACGACAGAACACACGTCTCGTCAAAGATTTACCAAGAATCATTCAAATGATCACTTCCAACAAGACAGCCGAAGAAACCTCTAGGACATGAGAAAAGAGAGGCAAAAGTAAAGATAGTTATTAACAATGTCAAGAACAAGGACACTGGTCTTAAGAGTGTGCATAGAAAGCGAAAACAAGGAGATGGTGAGTTCTTCAGCAACAGAAGAATCCACATCAGTAAAGCAATTTCCAAATGAGAGACAATCAGAACAAAAAACAGCAGCAGAGGACGAGCTCGTGCCAGTGAAGAATTTATGAAGAGGAGCTCAGTATAAGAGAAGAATATAATGGACTGTTGTCTGTAATATGACATTTAATTGTGATTTTGATTTCATGAACATATACCCCAAAACTATAAATGAATCTTTGTCTTGATTTCTTTCTTCAATATTCGTTGTTGATTAGTAATCAAAATATATGTGATTGATAGTAATCAAAAAGCTTGTGTTGGATAGTAGTCAAACGTCGGGAGTTGATTAGTAGTGAAAGAGTCGTCGGGTATTGGAGAGAAATCAAAAAGTGTTGGATAGTAAAGAAAATGTTGGTGGATAGGAATCAAATTGTTGGCGTTGAATAGTACTCAAAGCATCTGGAGTCAGATAGTTAACCAGAAAGTGATCATACGGATAGTACTCAAATATGGGATTGGATGGTAATAAAGCATTGGGTGCTGGACAGTGGATCACTAACTACTGGATGGTAGATAACATAATGTTAACTTCGTTCTTCACCCTGTAGTGTCGCCCGATGTACGCCTAGGGCAGCACGTGATGGCGACCATTTAGCAAAACCAAACATTTTGAGGTCACAAAAGAATTCTCTTAGTAATTTTAACATTTCCTTTCTCATATATCCCCACTCTGTCTCCAATATAAATCTAAAGCGTAACGTTAATTCCCATATGAACCTATAAAGATTTAATATTTGGAGGTTAAACACTTCTAACAATGCAAACATGTAAACCCACCGCTTCTAACAATGTCACAATGGGTCCTCGATGTTAATTTATGACCCCAGACCTTCACAAGGGAATACTTTGCTATTTGT
>JAECUM010073758.1:0-10769 GCA_016617855.1 Megalonaias nervosa | reverse complement strand
ATATATATATATATATATATTTATTTATTTATTGACTGATGAAGGTACGCTAAACAGCTGTATATATAAATATTTTGATCAAACTGCAATATACTCCTATATTCGTTTGATATTGTGGCACAACTTTCATTTATTATGTATCAGTGTTCCACCGATTCCAACAAATGTGATCTACGCCTACCCTTTGTACACGTTTTTATGTCGACTCGGACTGCACAGACCCTGATTTACCGTCGTATCATCTGGGTTTATGTAGTCTGCCAGAAGTAATCAGTAGAACAAATTTAGAGGCATTATGCAATGGCAGACCAGAGTCTATGATTTACAGTTGGCTCAACCTAATGCGACTACATACATGCTTACCCGAACTTCGTACTTTTTAATTACGCGCACATGTCACTGCTGGTTCCTGGTTGTATTTGTATCCATCTCGATGTAAATGTTCTTATTCTATTCAGTAAGGACCATTCAGGTGATCGAATTTTTTTGTATTCAGGTAATTTATATGTTTCTATAACACGAATATTTCAGCTCTTAAAGAATATTGGTATCACATTCCAAAATGTGGAGCCTTCATTAATACAACTAATACCTGGATAGTTGTTTAAAATAAATTTGGGATATTTTGGAAAGTGAAGGGTCAGGGGTCAAGATCTAGAAGATTGAAAAAGTAATGAAGGAAGAAACTTTTCTAAAAGCCAGAGAAAATTAAACTATTGGAAAATATTGGTTAATATTTCTGACAAAATGTAAATATTTGCCATATACCACCATGATGAGTGTCATCGCAAGAAAATATGTCAATAAAAATGCCGTTTTATCAGTGCCAGATTACCAAATAGGCAGAGTAGGCACCGGCCTAGGGGCCCCGCGGCAACGGATCAAAATAATATTGAATTGAATTGATCTTGACGTATTAGGAGATAATTTGCGAGGGGGGTGGGCGAGATTTCGACTGCCTAGGGCCCTCCACAGGATTTAATCCGGCACTGTGTTTTATACGTCAAAATTAAAGTAGATTTCTGAAACTCATAAAAATGTAAACGATAATCACAAAAGGTCGGAAACGGATATTGTTTGAAAATTTTCAGCTATCATTCATACGTCTGAAAATAACAAGTCTGATCTCATGAAGTAATTGGATTCAATGATTTGTCGGGTTTAAATCTATATTAATTTTATCGGCTTGTAAATAACTGATGCTCTGACACCAATGTCCCTCCATAATCCCAGTCACTTTCTTAGACAAACTGAATAACAGATGATGACATTATGCCGGCACAGCGGGATAGAGCTTTACAGGTGGTACGCTCCACCCAAATAACGGTCTGCCACAGTGATACGCAGACCTTTGTCGACAGGTCACGTACTCACTTATTAAATGGCAGTAAAAATAATTAAATCTAACAGCAGGAATCAGAGAAAGGGGGAAAGTGAGAATTAAGATTTCTGTCATCCTCTCAGAAACTCAGAATGAGTTTACCGAGAGGGATGTCCCTTGCTCCTAGATTCAGTCCGTCATTATTCTGCCATTGTCTTTTATTACAATTTTCATCTCGATGCCTTTTAGTCCTTTTTTCTTCGGATAATATACCCGTGTCATGCGTTGTATCTAATTAATACTGTACCATTTTATCTGAATATTTTCTCATTAACTTTCTAAAGAAAACTCTCGATTTCTTAGATAAAACGTTGCAATTTAAGTCCACCATGAACACTTTATAAACAATACTTTTTTCAAAGAACTCATAATTGTTACTGAAGGCAATGATACACTTGTCGTCTATGGTTACGCAACAATATATGAAATTTTAAACACTGTTTCACTCACGGAAATAATAAAACAATTTGAAGAACTGCATCGAAGGTAAAATTGCATGAAAACCAAAAATACATAAAGTCGGAAGTAATATTAATTTGACAGACATTTCAGGCACTGTGACCCATAAAACGCTTCCCATCTAATTGCATCATAGCACGTGCAACTTTGACTCACAATAGCTTAAGACAAAGACTTCGCCAAGCATAATTTTGTGAGAAGAAACCATTTTTCTAATATTTAAATTTGATCAAGAAAAAGATCAGTGATACTTCATATCATGTAATACGTTACAATACAGTACAAGAATTATAGCATACTCGTGTAATAAATCTTGCTCCATACTTCAATGGCGCAACGCTTCACACAAAATTGGAATCATTGTACTCATCTTTTTTACTGTGCATACAATACAACAGCTACACCTCAAACATTCTGTACAATAATGCCAACATTCATCTTAATTAAGCAAATGAATTGTTAAATCTTAATGGGTCATCTTTGACCTAATGGACAACTACTACTACTACTACTACTACTACTACTACTACTACTACTACTACTACTACAAATAATAATAATAATAATAATAATAATAATAATAATAATAATAATAATAATAATAATAATAATGTGTTCTAATGTATTAAAATATTAACTAATTTGAACGTTTGACTTAAATTTTAAAAATATGTAAGTGAATGAAAATATACCATGTGTACTAGCTTATAAGTCTATTCCAGCTGCAAACCCAGATCTGCCGTCACATAACGCAGGAGTTGATCTGGATCTATCTAGTTAGTTAGGAGTACTTAGATGAACAAACAACAATGACCCTGATCTGCCTGAGCATTATGCCACTGCAGATCAGAGCCTATGTTTTCTTTAGTTGGATTCGATTTATAAGCGGGTTTCGATGGTATACTAAATGTCTATTCAAATCTACTGTGTTAAAGATGTGACTGATTAACACAAACATAAGAGACTCTCCATGATGACTATAATGGCAATGTAACTAAAGTCAGCTCTGGTTTATCGCCAGTCTACTTGTCTAATGATTCGCTATTGCTACAAAAGTTTGTTTTGGTATTGTTGAAAATAAAAGCCACACAGAAATCCTACGACACAAAATAACTATTACTGATAAAATTATGTAAAGATAACATTTTATGAGAATACTGCCACTACGTGTATTATTATTATTACGAAATTAAATTATACCTACCTAAATTATCTCCAAATTTATTAAATCTCTGCCAAACTTCGAGACACGTTCAACGAACTGACAATTTATCACTAGTTTGAATGGCCTAAACAAAGTCAGTTTTATTCACTGCTTTCACAAATATGGCGACATCTCGTGCATCGGGGAAAATCGTCGATTGTGGACAAGCTGGCTTATAATTATCCATTTACATTATATTTGTCATGCATACAAAGTTATACACAACTTGTTAAACATTTCTTTTATAAAGGACAAAATATAAACAGATACAAACTCATAATTTTCTATTATTTACAAGTTCGCTTCTATGTAATGCTGTACTACGTTCATTTCTTGGGTCTCTCATTGGTCGGGTACTTAGAATTTTCCGTAGGACGGAATGAATTTTTAGGTTTCTCGACAATGTTTTAATCAAATGACATAAGATGTTCTAATATATATGCCTCCTGGATCAGTCTAGAGTTGATCCATATCATCCAATGCCCTTTTCAACGCATCGCCTAAAATGTTGCACCAAACTAGGAAAAATGATACTTGGCAAGCTAATAATAAGTATGTTTTAAATTTTATACCAGGTATCACTTTTATGTATTCAAGTTGATTGTACTCTGGCTTTTCTTTCAGAATATGTAGCAAGTTATTACGATTTACATATATCGTTTACTTATTCATTTATTAGTGCTGTATTTTCTTATTTTGTTTTCAATTTCAGCAAAAGTTTAATCCAAGTTTTCAAGAGTGTTTAACAAAACTTGATCATTTATAGGTCCATCGGCTTTAAGGTTGTCATTAATCCAGTTAGCTTCCCAAAGTCGTATGACGTTGGCTTATATAAATCTTTTCACTTTAGCTTCACTGATCTATCGATGCTGTCTGTTTACCACTTCGTAAATTAGCTTCTTTAAGACTAACAACGCTAACGTCACTAAATCTTCACACGTCAGCTTTACTAGGTCTTCTGACGTTAGTTAATCTATTTCTTTCGCCGTTAGCTTCGGAAAGACTCCATATTTATCTTAGTTTCTTTTAAGTCTTCTGACGTTAACTTCGTCAAATCTTCCGACGTTAACTTCATTAGGTCTTAAGAAGTTAGCGTCTCTAAGGTTTACGATGTTTCATTCATGACAATTCGTTTCAATACCAGATATATAGCCTTTTATATACAGCACTAAGTAATTTTAACTCATTTTTATTTAAAAGAAAACACAAATAAATATTGTGATCAACAATATTGCAGTGTTTATAAACTCTTGGAAAGAAATACTTTATGCTTTTTGATTAGACAAACAAGCGGATTCTTAATTTGCTTTTTAGATGTTTGATGGGGGAGTAAATTTACCTGAAATTACTTGTTATATATTACTTTCATTGTTATTATTTTTGTACTTTTAGATCTACAGAATTGAATAAATAAAACAATAAATAAATAAAATTAAATAAAGTGAGATTAAATAAGTCTTCCAGCGTTAACTTCACAAAGTCTTACAACATCGAATTCTCTGTTCGAAAGACGACCATCTATGTTAATTAAATTTGTTTGCATTCTTCTCCCTTTTCTTTGTTTTATGTACTAAGGGTGTCTTATTAGAAGTCATATTTTCCTTTATCTAAAAACATGGATACAAGTTTCACATCCTAACTAAGGAATTTTAATAGTCTTTGATTCTTCTGTCAACATTACTGCTATCTCCTCTTTGCCCTTAAACAATTTTTTCTGTTTTTCTTGGCTGATGGTAGATCTTCTAAATATTCAGCGAGTACTTTCTTTTCATTCTTACTGTTAAGTATGTTGAGTATTTTCTCAAACCAGTCTAATCTTCTGGCATATACGAGTGTTGTGGTTGCCAATGTTAATTTAACACACATGAACGAATTCCTTCTCGTAAGTTTTTAAATGATTTTCTTGAAGAGTTTCGCAATCTCGTAATGATTGTCATCTTTTCTAATCACTTGAACCTAGTGTCACTTTTGCCACTTTCATGTATCATTCTATAATGCAAAATTATAATGGAGATATCATTCCAAAATAGCAAGTCTTCTTTGTCAATGAGGTCCTTTCTGGAGAAGGTACAAGGTCTACTTATGTACCATAAATGTGTTCATCAGTTTTAAAGTTTCCAGCGTCAGTATCTTGTTTCTATACACACATAATCTATATGTGTATCGCATTGATTTAATATACAAAAAAAAATCTTTTTTTAATCTGATATTTTTCACCCTGGAAAAAATAATTTATTATTAATTACGTTTTTCAATGTAATAACTGTCACGCTTAAAAATATTAGATTTATTATGCATAAAATCTTCATGGTGAAAATTTTCATGACATTTCTCAAGCTGAAAGACGCTGACTCGTCATGGCTGAAATCTTTCAATAAAGGTACGTTAGAATTCATTTTACTAAAAGCTCGGACTTTCTTTTGCTTCAAATTGTGATCTCTTAGAAACAACGTTTTTACGATATTATTCATGTTGTATTTTCATGTTTTGTTTTCATCTTGGTCTTCTCGCGTTTCTGTTTTTTTTTCATATTAAGCTTTCATAACATTTTAAATTTGTATGTTCTAGATATCCATCATTTCTTTTCCTACACTAATGCAAATGTTTAAATATAACACATTTTAAAAGTCAATTCGTTATTTTACACAATAACTAGTTGCTGTTGAGAATTTTCTTTGCATCCTCTATCGTTTTTACTGAGAGATATTTATCTTGGCTAAAACGATTCAGTAAACTTTTTAGTTACTATAAGTTAATATTAGCTGGCGCCTATTTGTAAATTTTAATGCATAGTAGTCACTATTAGTAATAAAAAGTTTATGACTTTGACTTTGACTTACTTAATAAGTTTACCTACATAAATTGTAAATATTCCTAAACAATGCCTTTCTTGCCCTCTATCAGCAAGGACATGTGGAATCTACAACAACGAATAAAAACAAAGGTTCTAATTCAAGCAGAAAGTAGAACGGTAACATGGAATCTCAAGCAGTATATAAAAGCAAAAGCCCTAATTTAAAGCTGTACGTATATTAGTAACGTGGAATCTCAAACAAAGTATAAGGCAAAGGCCCTAATTGAAACTTGTACGTAGATCGGTAACGTGGAATGTCAAACAGAATATAAAAGCAAAGGCCCTAATTCAAAACTCTATATATATATATCGGTAACGTGGAATGTCAAACAGCGTATAAAAGCAAAGGCCCTATTTCAAAGCTCTATGTATATCGGTAACATGGAATCTCAAACAGGGTATAAAAGCAAAGGCCTTAATTCAAAATTGTACGTATATCGGTAACGTGGAATCTCAAACAGCGTATAAAAGGAAAGTTCCTAATTCAAAACTGTACGTATATCGGTAACGTAGAATCTCAAACTGCGTATAAAGGCAAAGCCCTACTTGAAAGCTGTAAGTTTAAGTACAGCATATCATAACTCTCAGAATCAACTTCACAAGCAGAGAAAAGACAAATGAATAACATGTAACAGCTTGAAATAAACTTTAAAGAAAAACATCGTAGATGAAAGCCTGGCCAAAGCAGGCAGATAAATACCGGATGAAGTCTTCAATTTCGTGTCTTACGAATTAGCACTGCAAATAGAAAAGTGAAACAGTTTATTTGAAAGCTAGAGAATATTGGAGCGAGTGGAACAAATTAATTAGGTTACAAGACATCTAAGATAAGAAAGTTTAAGAAACAACGATCTACTTTAGGTGATATCTCTAAACAAGTAGAACATGAAAGTAAAGCAAGCAGAGGAAGCTAAAAAGGAAATAGCAATCAGAGGAAGCTAATAAGGAAAGGGCAAGCTGAGGAAGCTAAAACGGAAAGGATGTTTTCTTATCTGTGACTAGATCAACTGATGCATATTGTGTGATCTGCATCATATGGAAAAGGCACTATAAAGATGCTTCCAAACAAAACATTTCTCGCCGGAAACTGGTACTCGCGAAGTTAAAACATACCAACAGATTTGTTGAGCTATTTGGTTTAAATTGAATAATCCCATGTTGTGCGCGGGCAAGAGAATTTATCTATCAAATATACACCAGTATTTTGACACATTGCCATGCCTACTTGTGCAAGATTTTTTCTTTCATTCATACCCTATGCAACCTTTAAACCTAAAGAAGAAAATACGTAACTATCTGTGTATTAAATTCATTGCGCGTTTTTTCTTCGTATGCATTATAACATCTTTTGTTTTCTTTCAGTATTTTTTTTTTTTTTTTTCTCTTCAAAAGCTTTTGTTGGGGGGTCGTTTCTAGGAGAAGGTTTTCGTCAAAATGCATTGCAAAATAATCGAAGTTCAAATTTCTAACATTTAAATGAGCTGTCTATTGCAACACTTGTGCCTTAAGATACTGAATTATGAAACTATAAAACGTAATCTCTTTTTCTTTCCAATCCAGTACTCTTATTACCAGACAATCATTTGTTTTATCGGGTAACGACGTAATTTTGATTAATGCAATACCTTCAGATATAAACTGCATAACCTCAGTCATACACGTGACGTAAATGACAAAAACTTCAGCCATACACTAGATGAAAACATATTTATAACTGCTTCAAAAAAATCAAGTAAATATTTCAAAAAAGCAAGATTTATCATGGAAGCAGATGAAACGTAGGAACATATGTTCTGATAGACCTATAAAAATCCAACTACTGCCGATCGTGCTAAGGAGAGAAGACGGGTTGAAGGCGCATTTATTTTTGTAATCTTCTTCTTTACCATTATATTCTCTACTTGTTTCCACGGACAAGGCGTGAAGGTTAGTGAGTGCATTTTCCCAACACTCATAATAAAATTGTATAAATGAAACTTACCTGTAAGATTTGACCAAACTAAATGGAACTAAAATGGCATTTACCATCGTAAAAGAAAATGCCCAGATTATCAGATAATACATAAGATATGTTTCAGCTATCGGTTATCTTAAAGTAAAATTAGAAATCTTTATTGCAATACAAGTGACTCAAGCGGCGCCCCTTATGTATGGGGCAGGGGTATCAGTTATCATCTCGCCAGCTTAAATCACATTTTATGACCAGCATCGAAATAGTAATGTCTGGCTGTTTTAAAATGATATATTAACGTCCTAATTTGCATCTGTGTACAAAATAAAACATACATAAATAATATTAAACACTCAGGAAAAGATTGGGTCTAAAGGTTGCTTAGACAACCGTAAATTGTCTAACCTAGTACTGAGTGGATGTATTGTAAGTTTTGAATTGTCTAACCTAGTACTGAGTGTATGTATTGTAAGTTTTGAATTGTCTAACCTAGTACTGAGTGGATGTATTGTAAGTTTTATGAAGAATAAAATAAGTCTTGCTTTCTATTGAACAGTATATTAGCTCGTATTTCTATCTCTCTATACGGTACGTTATATTATTTCGTTCTTCTGTCTCTCTATACGGTACATTATGTTATCTCGTTCTTCTATCTCTCTCTGTACGGTACATTATGTTATCTCGTTCTTCTGTCTCTCTATACGGTACATTATGTTATCTCGTTCTTCTATCTCTGTATACGGTACATTATAATTGCAGTACTATTCAAGAAATAAATGATATGGAAATGATAAAAACTCAAATGAGATAGAAGTGATACGAACTCGGAAGAGTTTGAAATAATACGAACTCAGTTGAGATGGAAACGATAGGAACTCAAATGAGATGGAAATGACTCAAAAGAGATGGAAATTATAAGAATTCAAAAGAGAGAACTGGTCTTTCTATTTAACAACGTTTGTTTTGGGAATTTTTTTATTTTTTTTTTCTTTCTTGTTTTTTATGCAAATGTCTTTTTTGCTCACTGTGCCTGTACCTTGTGGAATAACGGTATAAAATATGGTCTGTGTATTTTTATATTTAAACAAACTTCAACCGCTCATTAGTTACAAAAGTTTGTAATTCCACAATTTCATTGCAGTTTAAACTTTGTGTCGTCATTTGTCTTTACCTTTAACGACCTCATGGCGAGAATCTACCTAGGAACCATGGGCTTCCTGTCCCAATATTCCTAGGACAAAGCGTAGCTAAATACCCAATCCTAAAATCAGAACTGTGAAAACGACTTTCCCAGAAACTAATAGTTTCATTTTAGTAAAAGAAATATTCTCATTTACGTCTTCATTTTTTTCATCCTGGATTGGCTGCCTCTGGGTGTCTTTATGAAAGGTACTTAGCTCAATAATGCGTTGAAAGTGCCCTTAAAATCCAACCAACAACATCTTCATCTTGTAAAAAGCCAGATTATCTAAGGTTCTGTCATCTATAAAAGCATGAAAACTAATAATGTGCAAGCGGAAGGATAATTGCACGTTCTCCTGTTTAATAACGGTGATATTCTACTGACTGTTGTATGTAAAATACTTACAAAGATGACATACATACGTTGTTACGATTCTATGGTCTTAAACTAAGTAACAGAAAAGAGCGAAAAACAAGTATAGAAGAATTCAACAAATAATTTATTTCTCTAGAATACATAGATAATTAAATTCCAAACAGTCCTAAATGTTCTATCACAAGTCCAAAAGTATAGAATATTTCGATTGTTTAACATCCATACATTATTTCGATTGTTGTGAATACATACATACATACAATCATACATACATACATATATACATACATACATACATGCATGCATACAGACAGATAGACATACTGCCTGACTTGCTTACTTACTTGTGCGTCCATACCATTAAATAGCTCTAAATGTATCGACTTTCCCTTCGCTGTATCTTTTAAATGATCTAGTTAGGTCGTACATTACTCATTCTTATTTTATTTTTAATGAAACTCATTCTAGCTTACGTAGGACAAAAGTGAAAAACCTGTCATTATGTGTATATTTGGTGATATCAGGATGATGGAGACGAGATAAACCTGTCATTATGTGTGTATGTGGTGGTAGCAGGATGATGGAGACGAGAACACCTGTCATTATGTGTATATTTGGTGGTAGCAGGATGATGGAGACGAGAACACCTGTCATTATGTGTATATTTGGTGATAGCAGGATGATGGAGACGAGATAAACCTGCCATTATGTGTGTATTTGGTGGTAGCAGGATGATGGAGACGAGAACACCTGTCATTATGTGTATATTTGGTGATAGCAGCATGATGGAGACGAGATAAACCTGTCATTATGTGTGTATTTGGTGGTAGCAGGATGATGGAGACGAGAACACCTGTCATTATGTGTATATTTGGTGATAGCAGGATGATGGAGACGAGATAAACCTGTCATTATGTGTGTATTTGGTGGTAGCAGGATGATGGAGACGAGAACACCTGTCATTATGTGTATATTTGGTGATAGCAGGATGATGGAGACGAGATAAACCTGTCATTACGTGTGTATTTGGTGGTAGCAGAATGATTGAGACTAGAAAAACCTGTCATTATGTGTGTATTTGGTGATAGCAGGATGATGGAGACTAGAACACCTGTCGTTATGTGTGTATTTGGTGGTAGTAGGATGATGGGGACGAAAAAACTATTCGTCACACACTGAAAGACAGCGACATTGGACTATTTCCCTAATAAATGTAATATCACATAATTGGCCTTCAGTACGTTTTTTTAATGTATTAACTATTTGAGACAGATGAACAGACACTGGCTGTAAATATCTTCCCCATGTGTGACATATTTCATAGAAAATGGAATATGCAAGTATATGATAAGTAAATTTTAC
>JAECUM010073754.1:0-19815 GCA_016617855.1 Megalonaias nervosa | reverse complement strand
CCTGCTATCAAAACAGAGTCCTGATCCAGGGGTTGAATAGTCATGTAACAGAGAAATTGCTGAGAAACTTCCTGGAGACAGTGACAGAAGCAAAAGTCAGAGAATTCCTGTATGGAGAGGAGGAGGGAAAAGTTGTTGTTACATTATCAAATAATATTGGTAATAGTCACATGTTTTGACAATAGTTGAAGTAGCTGTGTATTATTTATATTGCCTTTCATTGGTTCATCCATCTCACTATCTTCGATGCATTAGTTTTCACATTGTACAGGGATATTTGGATTTCAGTTTTCTGTCCATCTGTCTCTGCATCTTATTTCTCACATTATTTCTTTGTTTGAATATGGGTTTGACATACAGGCCCTGACCATCTGTATTATCAAGATCACAGATACATTTGATAACTGATATTAGTATGGTGATCTTGCATCTGATTGGCGGAGCTTTTTTTACCACTATAAAAGTCATATTATGATCTGATTTTGGTCAAAGTTAGAGTAAAAGTGTATGTTATGAAAATCGCACTTGAGATCGTCTCAATGATGAATGGCATTCACACATATTGAGTTGATCTTGCATGTGATTGTTTGAGCTTATTACCGGACTAGTACAATATATCCACATCTTATTGAGTTGGTCATCTAATTGATTTTATGACTATTTCTGGTAGAACTTTGCCAAACTTGTATCTGCTTGGCAGAACTTTTTAGCACTTTAGAGACAGTGTATCTGACCCAATTTTAATCACACTATGCAAATAGGCCAATATCATCAAGATTATTATGAGTGAAACCTATTCTTGTTTATGAGGTGGTCTTGTCTGATCGGATGATGACAATATGATTTTAGTCAAACTTGGTTAATAGGCTTATCTCATCATGATCTTGGTTGAGGATGATCATGAGGAAGATCTGTGCATGTTAATGACATGGTCTTGCATGAGACTGGCTGAGCTTGTCAACATTCAACCAACTCTAGTTCTGATCAGATTTTAATCAGACTTTGTTACATAGTCTTATATCATCAGGATATTTGATTAGTTTAATTATGAGTGAGATCTACTAATATTAATGAGCTACATGTAATTTTGTATCAGATTGGTTAAGCTTATTACAGATTTTAATTGGAGTGTTTAAAGATCTTATGTTAATGTCATTGACTGATTCTATGCTCATGAAATCTGTACATATTACCTCATTGCCTCTTGAGATATCATGACTACATTTTGTATCCTATTTGGATTAAGCTTATTAAATTGGACTAGGAGCAAGAGACTATGTATATTATTTTTGCCTTTATCTTAGGAAAGAATAGACTGTAATAAAATAGGTAAAATCAGCATGATATAAAATTTGTGAGATGGTTCATTTATTGTTGTTTTTCTTACAATACTACATAAGCCAGTTTAGTGAAATGGTCAAATGTTTGTTTACACAAAGCAGATGACGAATATTCATTATGTTGCATTAGAAACCTATATTACTCATTATTTTGCAACACCTCCACTGTCTTTGTACTATCTATTGACAGTCTTTTCATATGCAGATGAGGATGTCAATATGGTGAGTGTCCATGTAAAATACCCATTTATGCTTGTGCAGTGGCAAATGACTCAGGGATGTTAACAACTGGTAACCATATGCATTGTAGTAAACAGGTGAAGGCACATTAGCTTATTGTTCTACCAGCAACAGTTTTGATGGTAATGGGTTTTTATGTCACAAATTCTCTTTTGATATGATGTAAAGCCAGATGATAAAAGTTTCTGAGGATACATCATGGTACTGTTCGACACATCTATATTACATATTTAATTATCATCAAATAGAAGTTATGTTTTCTTACCATTCAGAAATGTCCCGAAAGAATAATACAATTTGAAAATCGAGCAGTTGGATGAATGTGTTACGTGTCTAGGCTCATACAAAAGTAACAAGAAAAGAGTAAAGACAACAAGCTTTGTAAAATTTAACAAAATAATTTATTTCCCTAGAAAAACAAGGTAAAAATGAGAAAAAGGACTTACGGTTTACAGATCAAATCCAAAATTAATCCAAGAATTAAAAAATATAAGTCCTATCAATAAAAAGTCCTAAGTGAATCACAATTTGAATCCCGACAAAATTGAAGATGGAAGTCGATGATGTCTTCAGTAGTCAGCTGATGTGTCAACAGTTCTTTGTGGAATCACAAAGAATAATATTCCAGTTTGGAATTCCGAATAATTTTCAATAAATGTCTTTGTCCAAGAATTTTGTAAGGAGCACTTATATATATTTCCAGGGAAATGAATTACTAATTCCAAAAAAATAAAAATTCAGCTCAAACTGGTCGCAACAAAACACCTTTGAGTGTCAAGGTTTTTAGCACAATTGGCTACTTCTTATGAAAAAAAAGAGTTATACAGTAAGTTAAGACGCAAAACCGATTCCTGTATGAGGGTCACATGGTCATTTTCCCAGAACAACGTAGAAACTGTTACATGCCTAACATCACATATGCTAGTATGGCCTTAGCTAAAATCAATGGTTCTTACTCTGGGAAAATTTTTTAAAAAAAAAGTTGTTTACTAGAACTCTATCTGATTTCTGAATCAAGGTCAGAAATTAGATACAGTGTTTCAACTACTGGCTGTTTATCAGGTCAAACAGAATTGAATTGAATTTCTAAAAAAATATCAAATCCAGTAGACAAAGTTATCATTACAATAACATGTAATGGAATAAAATAATTTTTTTTTTAAAACTAACAAACAAGTTATTAAATTACATGTACATAACAAATGAATGATGATGATATGTATGAATCAGAACAAGCAAAATATTTGAGAGTGTAGGAGAGGTAATCAAGTTCAAAAATAGCTATTTATGGTCACCTTTAATTCTGGATACTGTCATTAAATTTGAAATTAACTTTATTAACATTTTAAGTCTATACAAACATAACTTAATTGCATAAAAATTAGGATATGCATAGAGTAGTTGCTCTATATGCAACTAGAATTTCAGAAAGTAGATTGATGTTATTTTAAATAGAGCACATTTGCTTATGTTTAGAACCTAAATACTCTCCTAGACCTTGGAATGGCCCTTAAAATTAAAATTAGCTTTCCATAAACTAATGATTCTAGGTATGACTTAATTTATTGGAGAATGAAGAAGCGCATAAAACATAGGCAACAAAGATACTATCTGTTAAACCCCCAAATTTAACTATAGATGTCTCACCTGCCCCTTGAACTTGTTACTTGTTTATGGCAGTTTCGATCATTTTGCTGAACTTATGCATTGATGCTGATGATAAAATAAATTATTTATATGGAAAACACCATTTCAACTGACATGAACCAGTATTTTTACTGATGTTGTGGCTAAACCATGTTCCAGTGTATCATAATAAATTCATCTGCTTTCATACTTATCATGTAAATGACTCTGTTGAAAAAAAATAAAATATGCATTTTTATGCTGGTAAAAGGCCAGAGTGTATATTAATATGATATGTGTCCATCCATCTGTTGTCTATTTCATGTCCGCACAATATGGTTAGTTTTGTACTATCTATTATAATTTATGGATTGCTTGCACTTGGGGTAAGGAATAAGCCTATTGATTTTGGGTTAATCGGTGACAGAAAGGAGAAGACTGGTTTCTGCAGAATAGCTTTAATTTTGCATCACAGACTTGCACCAAACTTTGTGGCTGGCTTACACTAGGGGTAAGGAAAAGGTCTATTGATTCTGTGCTGGAAAGGCCAAAAGTAAAGATCACCATGACTGAAATTTTTGTTTGTTTTTTGTTGGTTTTAATAGCATTTTTCACACATATCATGCCAAGGAAATGGGAGTTACATGCCTCTCCCAAGAACACACTGAGGCAGCTGTCACAGGCTGGCCTAGGCAGGTATTGAACCCACAAACTTTAGTTTACAAGTCTATTGCTCTACCACTGAGGTACTGTGGCTTCTGAAGGAAAGAAGGAAGGAATGGTTTCTGCACAGCTTTAGTGCTACATCACAGACATGGACTAAATTTTGTGGATGACCTGCATTTAGAGGAAGGTATAAGTCTATTTGGTTTGGGGGTCGAATTGTCAAATTGTCAACGTCACTGTGGATGAAAAAGGAAAAATGGTTTCTGCATAAAATTTCAATTCTAAACCACATGCCTTCCCCAAAAATTGTGGATGACTCATACTTTGAGTAAGAAAAAGATCTGTTGATTTTGGATTTCAACAAATTTTAGATTGAGCTAATGACATGACAGTAACATGACATGATTTTACACTGATTATCAAGGAAAACAACTTGGCAAAAATATGTTTCTGAGTTAAAAAAAGGGCTAATCCAAAGAGTAACCTGTCATGCAGATGATACAGCATGTAAATAAGCCAGGACAATTTCTGTATGTTAGCAAATGCAACTCTACACCCATAATAGTGTGGTACACATGTTTTCATTGTACCAGTGTCATAGACAGTTTGAGGTTGACCTAGCTGTTCTGCCAAAAATAGTACAACAGACCAAATCAATTACCAAAATAAACCATTTGAACACAGCAGCATAGTTATAATTCTACCCATCATAGAGTGTAGAGCTCATGCTTTCATTGTCCCAGTATCACAGTTAGACAAATTGTGCTTGACCTGGAACTACCTGTGCAACAGAACAAATCAAATTACCAAAACAAATCATTTGAACATAGCTGTATATTTATAATTCTGGGAAGGCATGTTTTGTTTTCATAATTTCTCTGTGACTCAGTGTAATATTTTTTTTTAAGTCTCAATGTTGTGGTTTCCTACCCCACCACCCCCTGCCGTCCACCTCTGCCTGAGGATTTCGGTTGAATTTTGTAATTCAAATGAAATTCGTAATTTCATTACCATGCCATCCTTAGCCTTGGAATGCCATGCCTCAATGATTCTACCTGAACGTGCTATCCTTGACCTTCCCTACAGGTAGCATTGTATTTAAGATTATCTGCTATGGCTTTTTTCCATTTAACCTTCATTTGGTATAGCCCCTACCCACCCACCCCACTGTCCAGCTCTGCCTTGATGATCTTGGTGTAATTTCATAAGGCAGTCACATTAAATAGTTTTGATTTACAAAGAACATGCTGGTCATATTAGTTTAAAATTGGTTTTTGGTGGTAATGCTGCATAATGAAGATGGGAGTTACATCTTGGATATAGATACTGTTCCATCACTATTGTTTTTAGGTCACAAATATGTAATACGGTGCTTTTTTAAAGTTTAATCCAACATTGGCTGATTTCAAATTATCATTGATCTATCTGCAGAGCTGTAAATTCATTTGACAGCTGGTATTTGCAGAAGATGGAGTTTAAAATTTAATTTCTGCAGCATAATGTTACGGAAGATAATTATATTTCAACCAGATTTAGTACATGAATGCAATTATTTAAGTTATATTCTTTTTAACAGAACCTCAGACAAGCTTGATTTACAGTGTTCTTTGTCTCATTTAGTTGAGTTATTGGCCCCTGTTCATTATCCTTTCTAACATTTTGTTTTTGCTGTATTACTCAACCAGGGATTGGTAGTTATGAATTAGATTTCATATGCAGCTTTTGTATCAATGAGACATCACATTTTGTTTTGAATATATGTGTTATACAAATCATTTGATGCAGTTATGGCCTTTGATTGCTCATTCTTTCCATACCATCTTTTGAGTATCACACATTTACTAAGTAATATTGGATGCCAGTGAAAATTAGTGTACAGGTTTGTACCCATTAAAGATGTCACATATGGGATTAATTTTTGGTCTTTGATTGTCCATTCTTTGACTCTTTGATTTCCACAGTATAACTTTACCAAAGATTATCAGGTTATTATCAGATTTAGGGCAACTCTAATACTAACAAATACTAAATGATATTGCTTGTTAGCATTTGGTCAACATTCAGTACATGTATCATGTAAGTGGTGCTGTATAGCACCTTTTGGCAGTACCTTCAAACTTAGGTTTCTGCAGCATAAAAATAAAAATACCATGGATCATTCAGTAATAAGCTATGTTCATGTGCTGCTTTGCTGAAGTTAATTTTGTGCTCATATATCATCATAATGTGGAGTTGTTGCCTTTGAAAGTTGGACACAACCCCTTTTATTTACACACATATGATCATTTTAAGGTCTTGGTGTAACGATTATCGAACAGAGTACTTTGTGATAATACTGATTGTCAAGTTCTAGTTTTTCTTTTCTGCTAGATATTGGTCAACTGAGAAAAACATTCCAAGAAAGAAGTATTGAAGGAGCTTTCCTTCAGGTTGCAAGAGTGGCCATTTCCAACTGCATTCTTGTACAGAACATACAAACATCAATGTCCCATGATGCTGTTTTGTTCTACTTTGAGAACAAGAGAAGAAGTGGTGGTGGAGACGTTGAGAGGGTAGAAATGAAAGCAGATGAGGGATACTGTCTGGTTTATTTTGAGGATCATAGTGGTATCTATATCCATGAACCCCCACCCCATATATATATTTGCACACAGACACACCCACACATACACACAATTTCTTTCCATATCAGTGATATGAAAATAATATAATTATGTGGTATTTGATTGCATAAAATAGCAAATTACCTAACAGCAGATTTGTATAAGTATGGAAGGACAAATGCCTTTTTATACAAAATAATAAATATTATGAGAGGGCATTGCAAATGTTGGAGGTAAGGGGGTCAGTGGGGAGAGTGGAGAGAACATCCATATCCTTGTTTGTCTACTCCTCAAATTGCTTTTCACTTGTGATGTAAAACACAGATAGTGATCGTTTCTCTACAACCAGTTGTATAAGTTTTGACCTCTGAAGCACTAAAACAGCAATGGTATGCATTGCTCAAACGTAATCTCATAATTCATAAATTGTCTACATAAAATGATCTTTATAGTGACACTAATCCAAGGCCCGAATGCATTGACAAAGTATTAATATTTCTCTGTAGCTCTTGTACTATTAGTTGTGAAATGATCTCCCTTAATCTGACTTTAAGTGTTATGCATGTCAGGTGGGGTTGGTGGTGATTGTTGCATTGAAATGGGTCAGTGTTCTGGTATTTACTGTATATTATAATTCTGATTGGTGAAATTTTAGGACCCAACATCAGGATGTGGGAGTGGTCCACATACCACACTGAGGAGAAAAATTGACAGTTTTTAGCATGCCACAGCTATAAGTGGGAGCACCATTGTAACTCCCTTTTTCCATCTGTCTGTCTGCTAATTAATCTGTCTATTCACACTTTTTGCAACCTGCATTGGTCTGCAGATTATAATTGGATGCCATTTGGTAGATGAATTGCATATTACATATAACTGGATGCCCAGTGTTGCATCTAGGATGCGCGATCGTGCAAATCTCCCCAAATTTAAGATTTCCCGCAAGATTTTTAATCCTATATGGGCAAAATCATGCAAAAAATAAGAATTGTGCGCATTTTTGTGAAGAATGCATTATTTTTTTTATTTTTTTGCTGTAAAATTCCAGGCTGTCACTCTCAGCAAATATGTTGCACTTGTATAGTTGTAAATACATCACGTGTTTCTGTGTGTCATGTGCTCAATTCTGATCGGTTAATAAGAAAGGTCAGAAGAGCACTTTTGATACAGAGGCTGGCTTGGCAGGACAAAGTGTTAAATGGCAAAATCAGTTACAACTCTGACCCTTTTTCATTATTTTAGCAGTAACACTTCTAATAACAGTCAGGATGCAGAAGTTTCTGTCAATAGGCACAATGACAGCAAACAAACACTTCCTCAGGCTAATCCCATATTGGACGATGCTAGTGATGATGTGCTTAAAGATGGCGGCGATGAAACTAAGGGTCCATCTAACGCCAAGAAAAAAGTACTCTTTCAATTCAGACTGGAAACAAAATCGACCATAGCTGGAAATGAATGACAAAAATGAGATGCTTTGCAGATGGTGTGTAAAAACTCACAAAAAAATTCTTTCACACTTGGAAAAGCTAATTTCAGGACATCAACCCTTGACAGACATGTTGAATTACCAGCACACAAACAGGCAATTCAGGATTTGAAACTAAGTGAAAATCTTAAAACTACATGCATGGCAGCTATTAGCAAGAAATCTGAATCAATTATTTATACTATGTCAGTTGCCTATTACTTGGCGAAGGAGAATATTGCTTCTCTAAAATATGGCTTACTGTTGGATTTTGTTGACTTTCTGGGTGTTGGTGTTGGCAACATGAGAGTATGAGGAAATGCAACATATTTGTCAAGGGCTTCTGTAGAGGAATTTCAGGTAAGTTTTTTTATTTTATTTACATTTTTTCTATTGAAATTTAGATGGGAAAATGGTATATACTAACAAGCAACCAAAAGATGATCAGTTAGGTTTCGATCAGCGCATATCTTCAGGAATCCATGTGTTACTAAAAATAGTACCAAGCATCATGATTAGCCAATGAAATTGCATTCGGTGGCTCGTTGTAATAACTTCCTGTCAACGTTTAATGGTGGACAACATTTTTCTTTTTAATCAATCTGGTTTATTGGTACCTGTTTCTTTTGTCATGAAATTCTTTCCTCTCTAGACAGGTCACATTTCAGTATCACTGTAATGGGTTTTCGTGTGTTTGAAATGATGATACAGTCGCTGTTGTTTGAATAATTTCCTGAGCATGTAAGGAGTTGTTGTCGACATCGTGATACCGTACAGTAGTTAGACAAATCCCACCGCTTGAAACTTATATAATACTTTTGCAAATAAGTTATTATTTGCTCTGATGATCATTGCAGCAAATGACATTGACCCTGATCTCCTTATATCACAACTGTGCATATGTAGGGACACATCAATGATGTATATAATACCAATGTTTTTTGTTTTTAAAATCGTCGTATACTGACAGGCATAATCACTTCCTTCATTACTATAATTGAATGACTTTAATTAACAAAGAGAGAGAGAGAGAGAGAGAGAGAGAGAGAGAGAGAGAGAGAGAGAGAGAGAGAGACTGTAGTGCCATCTTATTTTAGCATTTAAACACCTTGATGGGATTTCTTAAAACGAGGACCAAATTATCACAAGACAACATCCTTAGACACTCCATGGTCTTAGGTTAAGGTTATTGCAAAATTTGCATCTGATTTTGGTCATTTTACTTTGGTTTTTTAATGTATTTGTTTTACATTTCTCAAATACTTTAATAATAATAAAATAATAATAATAATAATAATAATAAAATACTTTTATACTTCGATTTATCATCAAGCTTTATTTTTTTCCAGGATTGCATAGCAACAGTCATTGATAGAATCTGAGTTAATGCAGAAAGTACGATGTAGTCCATTCATTAGCATCTTAATTGAAGAGAGTACAGACATTTCAAATATGAACATTTATGCCAGAATCATTGAACCAACCATGTTTGTTTCTACAACTTATTTTCTTGGTAATGTGTCAGTGGAAGGCCAATCACACACCACTGAAGTTCTTTTCAAAGAAGTTGTCCAGTTCTTGGAAAAGGAGATTCCTCTTGAAAAAGTTGTTGGTTTTGGCAGTGATGGGGCATCAGTGATGACAGGTCACAAAAGTGGTGTAGCAACACGGTTCAAGGAGAAAAGCCCTCACTTGAACAGCAGTCATTGTATGGCTCATAGATTGAATTTGTGTACCTCTCATGCATCGAAAAACATTCTGTACCTCAAGGAAACCTTTGAAGGCACAGTTAAAGACCTGTATTATTTTTTTAATAAATCTGCCAACAGAACAGCTGAATTGAAGGAAATTCAGAACGTTCTGGACAGTCCTCAACTTAAAGTCAGAGATTTGCATGCAGTTAGATGGCTGGCATTTTATAATGCACTATATGCAATTTTTCACAGCTGGGGGCTCATGAATTATTTCAAAAAGAATAACAAGACAAAAGAGTGTCAAGACTTGTTGAATAAACTCATAGACTACAGATTTGTGGCATGCATGAATATTATGATGGATATCATATCTCACTTAGCACAGCTAAATATGCTTTTACAGAAATCTGACTTGGATAAGGCAGCTGTGTCACCGGCACTTGATATTTTGAATTCTACCTTACAGAAAGCAGACACGGCAAAATCCTATCACCAGACCTGTATGTCTGAAAAATTGAAATTATCTAAGGATGGAGACAAAACTAAAATCACTTACAGTGGTGTTTAACTTGAGTTACACAGGAGCACATTGAAAAAAGTTTCAGTTGATGTGTCTAACCTTTGCCACAAGTTTGTTACAAATTTGCAGGTGGAGATGGCTGCAAGATTTCCAAAGAGCAGCACACAGGTGGCAACAGCATTTGAGATTCTTGGTCTACGTAACCTCACATTCCTATCTTCTGAAGAACAAGAAATGTACGGTTATGACAAGATAAAAATTCTCTGTGATCATTTTGATCAGGAGAAGAAATCAAAAGAAGCTATCAGTCTCCCTTTGTGTGACCCAAAACATGTTTTGACAGAGTGGTCTCTTGCTAAGACTATAATTAAAAGAGAAATGTGCCCTAGAGGCAAAATGTGCGAACTCTGGCAGATTGTACATCAACATTATGCAGACACATTTCCAAATCTTCTTCAGTTAGCATCAGTGGCCATGGTCATGCCATACCAAACCGCTGACTGTGAGAGAGGATTCAACAATCAAAATCAAACCAAAACTGCAAGAAGAAGCAGTCTAGAAGAAAGGGTTCTCAACAGACTCATGATGATTTCAATTGAAGGAACTCCTCTGAGAGACTTCAGCTTGAACAAGGCATTGGTAGAGTGGAGGATGAGGAAGAACAGGAGGCTATTTAGGAAATAGTGATCATATTTGCAGAATAATGCAGTCACAATTAGTCAGTCTGGATGCAGATATATATATGTTTCAGTTAAGAGTTAACTGTTATGGAAACTGTATATATACTTTCCCTAATTTATTTTGAGCTTTGGACTTTTCCTTAAAAATTATTTTTTCTCATCCATGAAAGGAAAATATGTACTGTTCTGATTTTTCTTAGTATGAATTTGTAACCAATAAGAAATGAGCATGTGACACGCAGGAAGTACATGACACTGTTTTTCAAGATTGGCCAGAGGAGTGACACTATTTGCAGTCTATGGTTTGATTCTTTAATGGTTAGTGTGTAGATAGAATATTGTTATTAGAAAACGTAAGACTTTGATTTCAGTTCTAAGTGTTATACTATAATATGCAGAAGATGTGATATGCATTTAATGCACTTATTATACTTGCTATTGCTCTTTTTGAATACATTGAGGTTTTTTTACACCATTCTGGAAGGCACCCCTTATGACTACATTGGACCCCTGCCTTTTTTCAGATTCAGTGGGGGCAGGTACCCACATTTATCAAATCCTACATGCAACCCTGGATGCCATTTGATAGCTGAATTGCCTACTAAATATATATTGCCTTGTAAAGGTTTCATTGTTTCTGGTCAGTTTTTTTAATTGGTAACAAATTCTTAAATTGTCTACATAAAATAATCTTTACAGTGACACTACTCCAAGGCCTGAAATCCAGGGACAAAATATTAATGATTCTTTGTAGATCTTGCAATTTTAGCTATGCAAAGTTGTTCTGTAACCTAAACTTTAGGTGTCATGTTTGTAAAGTCAGACTGTTGCTCAGAAATATGTCACTGTTCTGGTTTGTAGAATATACTGTGTTACGTGTAGGCTCGTACAAAGGTAACAAAAGAAAAGAGTGAAGCCAACAAGCTTTGTAAATTTTAACAAAATAATTTATTTCCCTAGAAAACAAGGTAAAAGTATGAAATAGGAATTACGGTTTGTGAATATAATCCAAAAATTAATCCTAGAATTGAAAAATATAAGTACTATCACTAAACAGTTCAAATTGAATCCAGGTTCGAATCTCGACGAAGTTCCAATATGGAAGGCGAGGGCATCAGATGAGGCCATTGTACTGATGGCAACAGTTCCTCTTTGAATCACAATTTATAATGTTCCTGTTTAGAATTCCAGAATAAATTCCACTAAATGTCTTTGTCCCAGAATTTTTATAAAGAAAAGCACTTGTGTTGTTTTCCAGAGAATATAAATTATTAAATCCCAAAAAATAGATGAACTTCAAAACAAACTGGCATCAGCATCAAAACACCTTGAGCTCTAACGGTGTAAAAATACGACTGGCAAGTCTACTAGAAATCGTCTGTATTAACCCACGATTTTAGATCACATGGTGGCTCACGTGACGGGGCTACGTGATCACTAATTTGAACAGCACAGTAAAAAAAATGCCATTTAGCACGTAGTCTAGAATAGCCCTATCTAAGAATCAGATTCTCACGCTGGAAATAAATAAAAGAAAGGCTGTTTACAACTTAGCTAACACGTGGGCCAAACATGACCTTGGTAATAGCCAATCATTTTCGCTTAGTGTTTACAAAACGTCTCAACCAAGGTGAGCTAAAAATAGTGATAAAGCAATATTTTGCATTCTGATCAGGTCAAGACAAAAGACTGAATATTTTTTTGAAATATCAAATCTCATGAAATAATCATTACAATAAAATGTAATGAAACGAAAATAAAATAAAAAAGAATTTAAAACTAACACACAAGTAATTAAATTACATATACGTAACAACTGTTAATTCTAATTGATAGAAATTGTTTGGGTTTCACATTGAGATGCAGTTGTTGAGGAGTACACATGACTAGTTTATAGTCCCACATTTAGATAGCTCCCAGTTTCCAGCCACTTGTTTGATTTGTACCTATCATAATTCTGCTCTGCTTACATACAACTGGATTTCATTTGGTAGGTGAATTTGTGCCTTTCAAAGGTTTTATTTTTTCAGGTCCAGTTTCTACAGAGTTATTGCCCTTTGTCCATCAGTATTACATTTCCACTCTAGCAAATCCTTGTGTCCAGCTTAAGTTGGGAACCATTCAACATATTCTGATTCATTTTTGTGTGTATATTGTTTCATAGCCTATGATGTGCCGTTTATGGGTTTTGTCTCATGACAATAGCTTTAATGGTTCTTGACTGTTGACTTCATGTTGTCACATGGGATGCTGCTTGTAACTGGCATAGCTTTGAAACACTTGCTCATAATTGGATGCCATTTTGCAGATGAATTGCCTGTTACATCAGGGCATGCTGTTGGAATGCTTCATCTTCTCGGGTCAATTTTTGATGTAGTTATTGCCCTTTTCCCATCAAGATTACATCTCCATTACAGCAGTCTTTAAACAGTTCAGGAATCATTCTGCAATTTGGTGAGAACACTCTCTCAAGACTGAGATGTGCCATTTATATGTTTTGTCTTGATAATTTCATTTTGGAATCCTTTGCAATGCACATGGAACTGGAAGTTTTATCATGAATGAAATGTATTTTATCACTCTAGGTCTTAAACAAAATGTAACAGAAAGTGAAACCAACAATGTTAAACCAGTAAGCAATTTATTTCCCGTAAAACAAAGTGAAAATTCAAGAGACACTTACACTATCTTGAGTAAAATCCGAAATAACTTTAATGTCCTATGACAAATCCAAAATATAGAATGTTTTGAATTAATTCCAATAGTCTTGAATGTCCTGATATAAAATGATGTCACTTCTCTTCCTGAAGAAAAACTCATATCGACATTTGGTTTTCATCAGAAGACATTTTTTGATACCTAGTTGGTCCTAGGTAAAAATGGTGCCACTTAAACATACAATATGGCCACCATAGTGGCAGTCTTGAAAATCTTGTTATCACTATGCCATCTGATTGGATGGTCATGGCAATGGCATTTTCACTAAAACACTTCTTATGATGTCATATTAGTCCTAAATGAAAATGATGCAGATCTGATGTACAATATAGTCACCATGGCAGCCATCTTTAGAATATTGTTATTGCCACTCCTCCTAAATGGAAAGTCACATTGGTATGGTGTTTTCACCAGAAGACGTCATGTACTATCTAGTTGGTCCTTAATTAAAATGGTGCCACCTGGACTTCCAATATGTCCATGACAAGGACCATCTTGAAAATCTTGTTATGACTACTCCATCTGAATGGATGGTCATATCAACATGGAGTTTTCACTAAAAGAATAGTTATAATGTCTGGTTGGTCTTAAATGAACTTGGTGTCAATCTGAAATCCAATATGGCCACCATGGTTGTGAACTTGTAGATAGTGTTATTACAACTCCTCCTGAATGGAAAGTCATCAGCATGAGATTTTCACTGGAAGACTTGAGATGATGTCTGGTTGGTCTTAAATACAAATTGTGCCAATCTGATATCCAAAATGGCCACCACAACAGTGATCTTGAAAATCTTAATGCTACTTCTAGATGGAAAGTCATATCAACATGGGGGTTTTCACCGGAAGACTCCTTATGAGGTCTAATTGATACTAAATGAAAATGACAATGCATTGTGATCACCATGGCAGCTATCTTGAAAATATTGTTATTGCTACTCCTGTTAAATGAAAGGTCATATCAACATGGGGTTTTCACCAGGAGACTAATTACGATATCTAGTTGGTCCTGAATGAAAATGGCTGCCACAACTAACATACTGAAAATCTTGTTACTAATTCTTTTACATGGTCAAAATCTCAGATGCCTGTGAAATAAATGTCAAATGCAGAAGACTTTGAGGACATTATAGATTTTGAAAATGATGAGATTGGAAAATCTGTATCAGAAAAGTTACTTGTTTACAAATTTCTTTTTTGTTTAAAACAAGCTTCTAGCAAAAAAAATAGAGCCTATAACTTCAGCATAGACTTAATGCTGAATACACTGTTATGTAAAATAACATTTGATTCTCATTTTTCTAATGGGTCACTTGATTCACATCTATTTTTCAGTTATTGATAGAGTGCTGAGTCAGTCACATAAGGTTGATGGTGCTGATCTTGAAGTACATCTCCATCATGAGTGTTTGGGACGAAGATCTTCAATGAATAAATCTGATCCATACCTCAGAATTTCCATTCCAGGGAATAAAGGTAAGTCCTTTCTCTCATAGATACCTGTGAAAGAGGAAAAAGGATTCATATTGAATGATTAATTAATGACTTGTTTCTTCTTTTAATAGATCTGCCAAAAACTATTGCTTTAAACATCAGTATATATTTCTCTTAAATCTATAATCTATTTTGTATGAAATAGTACTTCAGCATTACTTAAAGTACTTAATTAGTAAATCTGAAGCTTCATATACACAATTATACATCATGTCACACACTTGAAGATATGGGAATCCTTATGGCTCAGTTCTACATTTAACGTATTATGATTCATGGATACTGCATAAAATGGTCTTCAGAATCAAATAACTAGGGCATGTCTTTTTAAATTTTTGGGCAAAAAGCACAAGCATGTTGGTTGCACATTAATGTCTAATCCTGAAAGCCTTGATGAACTCCATGTCAGATAAATTTCTTTCTTCCAATATAAATCAGAACAAGATGTCTGTGTAGTTCTGTATGCCTTGTATATCTCAGTTTTGTATGCCTTGTATATCTCAGTTTTGTATGCCTTGTATATCTCATTTTGCACTGACTATTTGTATTACATACAGAGTAACTCCTTAAACTAATTTTGACTACAACATTTCCAACTACAGTCACATTCTGCTTACTGCACTAAAATGAATGTGATATTCCATAGTATCTTTTTGATCATTTCAATTAGAAGAGCCCATATTATTCCCATGTGATGATTCCAAACAGTCAGTAACAGAACAGAAACACACATGCAGCTGATTCAAGGCAGGTCTCTCCCTGCTCAAATTACATGCACTTCATACAGATTTGACACAGTTAATAAATCCAGTCGATCAGAAGCAGAAAAGCAGAATTGAGTAGAATTGACACAAAAAACAATATCCATCCATTCCAGACCAACTGGAAAAGTTGTTGCAATGTGCATTCATTCACAGTATGACTCTAAATTTCAATTTTAAGTAGACCAAAACAACAATTTAAAAAAAAAACTAATGTCAAATGCAGGGTGAAGTTCAAACATCGCTGGGCAGCACTGTGTATGCATTAGTATTGTTACTGTGTATTGATGAATGTATGGCTGTATATTTATTTTGGAATATAGCATAAATTCAGTTACTTTGTTTCTTCTTGTTTCTTTTTATTATTAATCCTTAGGTTGAAAAACAAAATGAATATATGATAAAAAGGTTACTGTATTGGTATGGAAAAAAATGAACTTGTTTGTTTTAATTAATACTGCACTACAAAGGCCATGCAGAATTACTCAGAAAAACTCATTCATTTTTTTCCCATACAAATGCAGTAACCTATAATTATTGCGTCTAGGAAAGTGTTAATGGAGATACCAGTGAGTGATTTTGAGCACCAAGATGGTGTTAAATACGAGTCTGATACACCTGTTGGATGGACAAAGATAGATGGCATGCCAGTCAATCCCCCTTTCATCTGTATTTTGCACTTAAATGTAGAAAAGGCCGAATTCTTGGCCTAATTAATATCCAGACAATTTAAAAGTAGAATGCATTTTATTTCTTCTTCCAAATAATATAGCCCTGCAGTATCATGTGATACAAAACTATATATCTCCATCATGGGTAAGAAGGACTGATTAAATGAGAATGAAAATATGAAATTAAGAAGTAAAGGTATTTATTTGATCAAATAACTTTGTCTGAACAAGCAGTCTATGGCATTGATAGACTTAAAACCCTAGTACATCATTATGGAACCAATAAGATATCTGGCATAGTAGTCAGTAAAGCACAGATTCAGGAAAGTGAAACTTTGGCAGAGCTTATGTTGGTGAAAAATCTATGTTTTGACCAGAAGTATTCCAAAAGATAATATCTTTGAGTGGTGGAAAATTGTACTTAACAACCCTAATTGACAGTTCCCATCTTATTCAAGCTAAGCTAGCTATGTATATGCCCCTTCAGACAGAAGCACAGATCAATATTTATACACAGATAAGGAACAGAGTATGCTCAGAAACAATCAACAGATTAATACTTATACAATGAGAGGTGACATCATTTAAAGATTTTTATTTTAGTAGAGTTCTAACAAAGTTAAGGAGGAAGAGAGACAGATATTGAAGTGTTAGGTAAATGTTGAACTTTGGCCGTTTCCTCCTCCTTTTTTTGTGAAATATGGGAGTTATCCAATTTAGATATCTGCTTTAATTGTACATGGGGAACAGATTTGGAATGTTTCTTTCTATTTAGAGATATTTAGACAATGACTGAATGCGCAGACAGGATAAACATAATCAGCACAGAGTCAACAAAGGGACAGATTTAAAACTGCTGGAGTTTGTTACCTTGCATACATTTTCATTTTTTATAGGATGGGAGTGAGTGTTTTAAATTTACCTTTATCACTGAAATTTTTTTTTATCTGTGACTGCTGCAGTTTTTGCATCTGCAGGAAGTACAAAGTGATAGATTTTGTTGGTATTCATCCCCAGTCCCATGCCAGGAGTTGTTCTAAATGAATTTTTCTTTGCATGAGGAAATTGCATGATTTCTTCTGTTTTGAAGATAACATCATAATGTCTTCCAAGATTTAAGTGAGACATGAAATTGGTAATAAGGTATTTTTAAAGCATTCATGCAGTGCAACACAAAGGTCATGGTGGCTAAAATGAGTCCTGCATCTGATGAAATGGAGCCTGCCTTAAGTGGCCTAAAATGTTGAATAAAACTCGCTGACAACTAACAGGTAGTCTGTTTGAAAGTATTTTTGTTGTCTTGTCGTCAATGATAATGGTATAGAAATAGATGCTATGTATATGTCTGTCTGTCTGTAATCTGCATACTGCATCAATAATGTGTTATATCGTAGTCTGTGTACTGTGAATCATGTTGATATGTGGTACAGGTGTATCATTATACCACTACTTTTTTTGTTCATAGTAGTTGGATTCTTCCAGGATTGAGGTAGAATGGGGAAATTTGTAATGCTATCTGGGAATATGCATTAAGCATACATACTGAATACCATTACTGAAATGTAAGATTCCATGTATCAGAAAAGAATTACAAATGAGACCTATCTTAAATAGACCATTTTATTCAGATTTCACTTATGGCATTCATGGCTCCAGCATCATCAGCAATTTTATACAGGTTATTGGGTAAAGTGTTGATGATTACAAGAGAGCTATCAACCTGCAAGTCAGCTATGAAACATTATATAAATTTGTAATTGACTTAAGTTTTTACAAGCAAACAATTAAGTAATGGTTTGCAGTAAATTGCAGATGGTAGAATTGATGAAGTGGAAAACACAGATAACCAGTCAAATGATGAGGACTCAAGCAGTGTTTCCAGTAATCCTGAAAAAGAAAGTGACTTTGTTGAAGTACAAGAAAGGCAAGAAAGTGAAGGTAAATATCCAACTCAGCATGCTTGTTTAAGTAATCTGTGCTTGCTAGTTGCTTAGAAGGATTTTGTTTGATAAACTGTTACCTGGTAACAGTTTTTGTTGAGCTTTGTAAAGGATTTGGGGTAAACATGTTTCATTTGCTTGGTTGATTCTTCTCACACTTACCATGTTTCACTTTGTAGGAAAGAAAACCTGTTTTGCAACACTCTTGTTTAATACCATGGTGTGAAGGTCACAAGGATAGGAGATTCACACTTGTGTTTGAAGTTAAAGTTTTTCCTTTACATACACAGTAGAATCTCATTGTCTCAAACATGGTTAGCTAGAGCACTCTGATTTATTTGAACCAGTGCTTTAGACTGGGGAGAAAATTTTGATGATGTTGAACTTCATTGACTTGATCTATTGACCTCTTGAATTGAATTCAGTCTCTTGTAAGTTTGATCTGGTTTGATTTGAACTCTCTGATGTTGCTTTAAGTCCTTCATGTATTCTTTTCATGCTTCCGATGTTTTGATGTAAAGTAAGGATAGCTTATTCTGGGAAACAGCCATTGGAATTTTGTGAGATTTCAGCAGCACAGTTGTATAGTCTGACCACAAATGGATTCCCACAGACTGATATAAAGCAGGAGTGAATTATTTCTGACAAAAGTTAAGGACACAATATATACAGTTTTTAATGTCATTCTAAATGTACCCTTGCATGGTCAAATTTACTGATGCATTAAAAAAAAGAAATCTTGATCTGATCCATTCTGAACAAAATTCGAAGTTTCCTAAGAAGAGTTTTACTTTACTGGAACCAAACTATGGAATTCCATACCACACTATACAAAATCAGCTGACTCATGCCAAGTGTTTAAAGCTTCTTAGTCAACATCTGTAGAAACAATCACTTGTATGATTTCATGTAATTCAGTAATACTCCTCTTTAAAACAGTGTTTTATCATGTACTCACCTATAAAGTTTTATACCATGTTCACTACTACACTTTGTGTGAATCTTGTATGTACTCATCCTAAAAGCCTTGTACATATTTTATTGTTTGTACCAGTAGATCAATTGTCCAGTTTGAATAGTATTTGTTGTCTAAAGACACCTCATCTTGTAAAAATTGTGGATTATATTTATTTGTGCAAATGCATTTGTAGAAGTCCTCATGGAATATTGGTCAGTTGGCCAAATGAGCATCTTCTTTAGATAAAGTAAGTATTATTATTATTATTATTATCGTTATTGAACTCCACCTTTGGTCTTTGAAAGTGTATACCAGGCACAGTGAATGTGAAACTAAAATCTATATAACCCCTTAAAACCTTTTCAAACAGTACCTTTCTCCATTTGTGCAGTCTTTTGCAATTTAGAGAAATGTTACCATCAGGTTCATGCATAATG
>JAECUM010073751.1:0-22184 GCA_016617855.1 Megalonaias nervosa | reverse complement strand
AGCGAGTCAGCTGTTAGTACCATTTTGCAAGTCTTTGGTACGACCCGGCCGGGGTTCGAACCAACGCCTTCCCGCATCTGAGGCGGACGTTCTAACCACCTAGGTCACCGGAGCGGTTCAGCTATAGAAGTGACATACAAAATTTCACTCTTTCTTGTTCTGATATCCGTGTTATGTGATATAATTGTTTTATATATTGGATGTTTCAGATTCTCAAAAAGGTTTACAGATAGTAAGACATCTGTCACAAAACGTCCTGTTATCATCTATAGACTACAGCCTGTTTCAAGTTAGTCATTTATTATAACTGAACAGGCAAACTTATACATTGCGTGCATAAAAGGACAAGCAATATTCTTTAATTCTTATCGATCATGTATTAATGTAATAACTTGATTAATATGATAATCTCGAACAGTATTTCTGGTGAAATGACTTAATGCGTAACGAAGCTAATTCATGTGCATACACGCGTAGTGTATATAATTGTATGCATACTTAACCGTGCCTCGTGTCCTACATAGCCCAGTGATTCTATTTTTAGCTGTTTTGTGACAAAAAATTGTAGAACACTGGGAAATTTCGTGCAACCTAGATGCTGTAGTCGATGGTGGCGTTGGCTCGGAAGACTACATTAGTTAACTTTCAATGAAGGGTCAAAGCTTCGAGACCAACGGGTCTGTATGGAATAAGGGGGCCCTCGATGGATTCTTCGACAGACTGTGAGGGGCGGGCCGTGCGTTGTTGCTAATTGATTATTCGACAAGAGCTGTAGGAATAGAAATGAATTTGTGATCTGAAAACTGGACGCGACGAGATACACGTGTTAAATGCCTTTGTATGAGAGATATCAATATTTCATTATCGCTATATGCGTTAAAATCAATAATGCATGCATCCTATTTATGTATGGATCAAATATACATTATCAATATTTTTGTAAAATTTATATACGTTATTTTCCTTGGAGATAGAATCATACATTGTTCATATGTGTATTCATTCTATAGAGTGATATTCCATGGCTAATGGATCTCTATACCAATCATATTTATTCACAGATTCATTGTTCGATTCTGGATTACTCGTTGAAGTTGAATGTTCTGGTTAGAGCCATTTAGGGATGACATCATTTCCTTGTATCACTTGTTGAACTCGGTGAACATCACTATGTCAAATCCATTGTTTAACTTTATGCGCACGAGCATGATGTCAAATTCATTTATCATTCAATTACAGAATAGATAAACGTCATTCAAACTACTTTCAGTGTCTTCGCTAAATCCAATCCCAACCAGTTTTCATTCGGATTTATCACTGTAGGTGTTAGTCCTCATCTGCTTTATATCCCCCTTTTCTACACAAAAATGTATTCAGTTGTGAGTGCTGGGCAGTAAAGATGTGTTTTCGTCAGCAAGTCTGTGTGTTGTCAATAACACCGTTTGATGACCAGTAAGACAGTTTGGTGGTCACCATTACCCCCATTTCCCACATTTTCCTGGTATGTTTTTTATTTGTATGTTGAGGCGATTGTGTTTAAGAATATGTTCCATACCCATAGGACCCATATTGACATCTCAGTGTTAAAACGTTCCACAAGAACTAGTTTGATTGTATAGGATATTGCTGCCAATATGGTCCTTTTAATAAGAGGGTTGTCTGAGTTTACGATTTGCATTGGTGCTTTTTTGCCTTGACGATTTGCGGTGGTGTTCTATTTGATTCTAGTGATCACAGTTTCAAAACCAGGCTGGATACTAATAATGGGAGAAACGGTTTCCCTTTGTGATTTAATGAAGTCTACGATATGTAAGTTTTAAAACAAAGTGGGAAAGAAACAGTGCGGTGCAACACTGGAAACACTCAAGTTGTCTATTCATTCAATAAATGATAATTTCTAACTCGATCACGCCTTTCGGATCGTAACATTGTCGCCCTCATTATCACTTTCATAGCGTTTCAGACGTAACAAAATTTAAACATTAACACGGCGTCCATATTTGTCTGGGCGAGTCTGTTTTTCGCACAACAGGAGTGAAGTACTTCATAGTGTTCCATAAGCTACATATAATTCTGATATATAAGGGCTTATTTCTCAGCCAACACCCCCCCCCCTTTGTGAAAATATTTGATTTAGACACTGCATACATTGGACACAGACGACATAGTGTTTATTTTCTGTGTATGCGTATACCATATATTCGCCCCTTCACTAAACTTGGACTCTTCCAGCAAGCAGAAAATGACAGTGAGCAGGCTCCTCGTTCATATTTCATATTTCCGTTTTGTTTCAACCGCGAAGAAGACAATATTAGTGACGGCCTGGTGATAATCGAGTTAGAAATTATTAACCAATGAACAAAATAAGTACGTTTTGTGCATGTTTATCCTTGTTTCTTTTCGTTTTAAATAATCGGTTGATGGGTACAAGATGCCGGTGTAGGCTGAAACTTTAATCAAGAGTTGCCTAGCTAGCTATAGCCATTAAACTCTTTACTTTAATATTGAAATATGTCACCATTTTCTCATATAATGCATTAAATGAGCAAAACTGGATTAAAATGTCAGAAATCACTCTACATTCGTCTAGAACATAAAATGAAACTAAAGTCATGTAGGCATTAATCAGTGGAAATGCCCACAAGCAGAGTGAACAGACCACTTTTTAGAACAGACCATTTGTGAAAATAAAACCTCCTACGAAAATGACACACAGGCGTCAATAACGCTAAACCGAGACCTCTAACCAGGTTGCACTAAACCGAGGCCTCTACAGGGTTAGCGCATTTTTGTAATTTTTTCTCTTAACGCTTGCGTGTCAAATTTGTATGCGTCCTCGTTTACCAACCCGAGACATTCACTGTTGGTCGTCACCCTCTCTGCTGCTGTAGAGTAGCGGTTTGGTGGCGTAATTAAATCAATATTATATCAATAACAATGAGCGATTCTACGCTAGCCATGGAATCTAGTACAGCTAAACTAGCTCGACAGCGACTTGAAAATAAATAAACAGATATCTTCCCGTCCGTGATTCTGTCAAGCAGCAACTACAACAGCGTCAGGAAGCTCGAGTGGAATTTGCAGAGGCTACAGCAGAATTATTTAAATCAGTTACAAAGGCTACCGAAAGTCTTCTTCCCACGTTAGAGCAAACCGCTAAAGCAACTGGGAAAACAGCAGAAAGAACTAAACAAACAAAATAGATTCTACGAGAACTTCCAGCTGAAATAGCTGCTTCTCAACCACAATTACAAGAAGGAATACAACAAGTACTTGAAAGAATTAACAAAGTTCACGAGGAGGTCGGCGATGTGAAGGATACTGTTGCATCAAAACCAAGACCAAAACCAAAACCATCAACCCGACTTACAGAAGATGGTTGTAAATTACTTCGAGAGAGAACTATAGCGGTTTCCTCAACAGGATATTCAGATAAGGATAAATTATTAGATCCAAACACTGTCAATGTTTCAGAAAAAAAATTGGGTTGCTGTTGTTTTTCGAAAGTTTCGTGGTATATCTAGAATCACTGATAAATATAGGGATGAACTGGCAAATTTTGTGAAACAAGTCGAAGAAGTAAAAAGAATACCATCACCCGGAGATATATTATTCTCCGAAAAATCGCCATTCAAACCAGCTCGTATTGAGGAAGAAGAAACAACTGGAAGTGGTCTCGTTGCTCCTGTTACGGTTCCAGGGGAAGTGGTCTTATTACTCCATGCCCCAATAACGTCCTTGCCGATGTTGATAGAATAGAAATTCTGATTGGCGGAAGACGAGCCGGTAATAATTACCCAGAAATCATTAATGAAGCAGCTGATATTTGTCAGAGATTATTCACAGGCAGTATCATGGACATTAATGTTTATCGGTCCCTCATTGATGAAATCGTTGATGATTACAGCAATGATTGATGCAGTTAGATCAGTGACAAGAAAATGCTCAACGTGGACCTGTAATGGTCAGGGTGAACAATTCGCGATTAACGACATAAAGTTATTGAGAAGGATAGCTCCAAAAACAATAGCAATTCCAAAGTAACTGGGAATGAAAGCTATTGACTTTGTTCGTGATAAAGGTATTAGTACTGTTGGTGATGTTGCTAGTAAAGCATTCTCAGCAATCAGGGATATACTAGCACGATTAATACAACGAAAACCTCAGCCAGTAAAATTACCCAGCACCGAAGTTATGCCTGAAAATGTTAGTAAAATATTAAATGAAGCTGCAAGTGAAAGGCACGTTGAAAGAGTTGATCCAGCTGCAAACGTGGCACTTCATGGAAATGTGACACTGTTGTGGATGCCAGCAATGTCACCATCACTCGCTGAAGAACAACAGCTGCTCTCTTTTATGGACAGCGGCGGAAAATCAACGTTGCCATGGTTGATGATGATTACAGACTCGATCGCGAGCGCAACTTTTGGCACATTTGCATGGCAGATCGCATCACAACAGGGAATTTCAGTACCACGACATGTTTTTATAGCTTTTCAGGATACCCGACGACAAAATTCTCAAATACGAAATCATATGGTATTTGACCAACTTGGGCTTAGTGAAATTTTTTTGAGGATAAATGGACATCAAGAACCGTCTGAAGAAGTGTTGCTGGATTTTGAAAATAATCACGTTGCACGTGCATATCATCGCTTGATGACATTTATGCGGCGTGATCAGAATGTGGCTTCTGGGTTGCAAATATCTCAGCGGGATGCCTAGACGTTGTATCCGATCTAATACTCCTCGCTGCAACACCTAGATTTGTTTAGACAATCAGTCGTTGACATACATTTTCGAGCTCGAGTAAGTGCACTGACAGCCGGTGCTATTGACTCTCGAGTAATCGCTGATATACTCTGAGACAAAACAATGCTGCTTGAAGGTGTTGATGGACGAATGAGAGACATTGGTGCCCCAGTGGAAAACATGTAACTCGATTGCACCATTAGCAATTAAATCGTTCATGATATTATAATGTCATATCATCACGTTAATGTTACTCTGACCCCTGGTCAGATTGAAAAGCTACAGTCTGCATTAAAAAAGATTTCTTTAATAAAAATATCGCTGAAATTCAGAAGCGTTGCAAGGTCCAAATAAACTATCCCCGACAGAACGTCAACTCAAGCAATTCAGTGACGCCAAAATGATCAAAGACCGGTGTTAGACTTAAATTGTCTGCGGGTGTCATTAAAGACATTGCCAAGACGGGTGGTATATTTCCACTTCTTGCAGCTATACCAGCGTTGATATCCGCTGATGCCCCAGCTATTACAAAAGCAGCTGCACTTGATGCTGTTGGAACTGCCGCTGGGATGGCATAAAAAGGCAACAGGTCACTGACTAAAGACTTCCAAAAAATGGGTGGGGTCTAAGGCTGCCAGGAACCCCTCATTCATGGTACGGTCAGAGTCTGAGACTGCCCGGTACACTCCCCTAGACGCAAAGCATTTCGAACTTCCCATGTCCAATTTTGATTTACTTGATGCTGCTAAGAAATGAAACATCAGAAACTTCAGAGGTGTTTTTATGCGTGATCAATTTCCAAAACAACCAAACCGTGTTGAAACCGGTACCATTAATCTCGATGGAAGTTCTGGTCCAAGTACTCGTTGGATTGCATATGCGGTTGACCCACTTGGAGTTGTTTATTTTGATTCGTATGGTTTGGCGCCACCAAAAGAATTTTTAAAATATATCAGCAGTAGAATGCATTGCACTCCCATCTGGTATTCAACATTAAAAACACAGACAATAACTGATCCTCCAATATGCGACAGTGAAGTACTCGCTTTGCTCGAAGCTGTGTCAAGGTCCCTGACATCGTCAGGGGCACCGCCTCATTAAGTCGTGCACGAGTATACCACCAGAAGACATCGTCGTCCAACGTTTTTTCAGGATCAGCAAGGACGGTTAATGACGAGCAATATCCCGTTGACAGATATTATTCTGCGGGTTCCAGGTGCGACCGAAGGTAATTTAGACGTGTTTGCTAAAAACGGTAAAATTAAAAACTCGGAGGAATTAATTCTAACACTCATGGGAGAGATTACTGGACGCATCAGAAGAACTGGAGAAATTATATATGGCGATCGCAGCATGAGCAGAAATGCAATTACCAGTGTGAAAGAACCAAAATCAGACGATGATGTGGCAACAAAAAAATATTTGGACAGCAATGACGCCACGATCAGAACTGAGATCAGTAAATGTGTTGCTAAAACTGACGATGTAATGACTGGTTCTCTCAATATAGCTAATAATAAAATTACTGGTCGTAGAGAACCAGAATCAAACGATGACGCTGCAACGAAGAAATACGTCGACAACAGCAATATCCCGATGATGACCTCGTTAATGACAATTAATGATATAATGACCACGTTTAGATCTGAATATGCTAATCATGAAAACCTGTTTACAAATTTTCGCAGACACAAATAGAACCATTAATGAATTTTTGGGGAGTCCAGTAGTGATCGACATTAAGCTCTAAGAAAACATCAAAAAGATTACCGATGGTGTACTACATCGTACCACAATCAACACTATATACAGTAGTGTCTGGATCAGTATTATGGACACCACTCAAGAAATCCATCCAATATACCGCTGAGGTTACCGGTGTGTACAGGTTCTTAGTACTCGGCGTTACAACATTTACAATATCTACCACAATTTCACGGCGTTGTCCAGTTAGTGGATCTTCTGGATCTTTGTTAGTGATATTGGAGCAAAATAACGTAGAAACATTCATGGATGAACCCGGAGATAAAGGATTATGCGGGTTGTACTATTGGTGTATTATATTCGTCACCAATATACTACCTACTTAAAATGTTAGCAATCTATATAATGAACCAATTACAGGTAACCCCAATTGACGTTCAACGTCTCAGGTACGAGCAAGCGTTTATGTGGCATACCCAATTGAAAAATATCATTGATGTGCGTACACTAAAACAAAAATAATATCACATACGTATCTGTGTTACTGAGATAATTGTATACTCTGCATCCTCCATAGTCGCAGGAACAGTAACTATAATCGGAGCATTATCAGCCACATACATTATAGCACCAGTAATAGGAATTGGTGTTGCAGTATTAACCGGTGTTGCTGGTATTCTTAATATCATCGCAAAAAAAGCTATCCACGTACGCGGTTGATAAATTACACGAATATACAACGTTGCTATCAGCGGCAACACAAGCACACGCCAAATTATCATAGCTGATATCATCAGGTCTAAACCATGCAGTGATATCAGATCAAGAATTCGCAGAAATGATTAAGGTTTACTATGAAGCAACTGGAAACCAACCCCTTGACTGTCAAGCATTAGAATCCCCTTTGCCTCCGACAAAGACAGGTATGTAGATCCCTGATTTAAATAATAATTTTGCAAGATCAATCACTGCGACTGCTAGAACAATTCGTCGCTAATGCAGCACCACCAACAAACACGATGGTATCAGCAACGTCAACCAAGCTTTCCAACGGTAATTCCAGCCAAGGAACTAGCTCTAGCATAATTGCGAGTATATTACAGCTGGCCAAATATTAGAGCAAAGTCATTCGGTGGGTTGCAAGCAAATAATTCATTGGTATTTGCTTATAAAAATAAGTCTGATGGAACACCAGACTGGAATGTTGTGGGCATACCTACGGGAAGTTATCAAATCGAACAGATCAACAATGAGTTCCAGCGCAAAATCAAATCTATCACAGGAAAAGAATCCAAGATCGCTATAACGGTTCACGAGCCAACGCTATCTGCCGCGTTAGAAATATCGACGCCAGATTATGCCGTCGATATATAGCAGTCGTCGATCCGAACTGTGTTAGGATGGCCAGAAGTGCCACCACCAGCAGCACCATCACCACCGCGCCCTCAACGATCTGATTATGTCTCGGACAAGCAAGCGTTTTGGGAAAGCACTCCAGATTATTATAAGATTTTTCTGTGGTGAGCAATAGAAGTTAACCCCTTCAACATGAGTGGTATATTCACTGTTTCCGAAGTTAATATCACTCCGGACAGCAAAGCTCTCCCCGTTAAAATGACATCAGTTTATATCAACTCAGAGAAGGCACATACCGAAGATGATATCAAAGTATTATTCGATGAAATTAATCGCGAGCATAAACGAGTGAGCGACAAATACGCCAGTCATTCACCCACTATCTCCTCGTTATGAACGGAAGGGAGGAAATCATCAGGCAAATAGAGTACCTGAACCACGTTGCATCGGACCTCGAGATTGTTCATCAAAATATTATACAGATGGTGATAGCCAGCGGCGGATATATCGATCATAGATACTCATATAATCAATTACTCCTGAACAAATAGTAAATCACTGAGGCAGATCTGCCAACGTTTAATTTTCCCGGATATAAAACGTCAGTGACATCATCGATGAGTACTTCCCCAAAACCATTGAAGGATGGAAAGCGATATTCACTCCTCCGAGTATTCTCAAACATAGCAATGATCCAGACGGCGGTGGTCGTCATGTATCACCAGGTGTTGTCAATATTGCATCAACGATGGCAGCTATCAAGCAGATCTTGAAAAATCCAGGCAGGCACAGCAGGGATATATCCTATGCTCATTTACTCCTGAAGTTCCACCTGGATATTTAATTGTGTCAGTACCTGTTAATCGGGTTTATCAGCGGTGTCATAATCCGCTGCTGTCACGAATATATTTCAGACTTACTGACCAGCACCGACACCTTCTTGATTTAAGAGAGGAATCTTTGACGATAACTTTGTATCTGAAATCGTGAGACTAGTGTGTTTTGCACAGTAAAATAAAAATACTATAGACGCCGTCGACGTTGTGTCCCCCTTGACAACAGTCAGCGATAATAGGCAGGGACAATAGTCACGTTATTATTTGGAGTCACAATTTTCACTTTCGCAATTCGATTGTTTACAATTATACATAATTGTTTCAACTGTCTTACTCGCGCACTCACAATCTTTTTTGTTTCATATTCTTGAGACAACTCTGATCTAATTTTCTCAATCACCTGTGCGAGTGGAACGAATTGCAGGACCTTTGTATCTTAACATACATCAGATGGCGATTATGTCATTACCTGTTGGAGTGATTTAATAAACATGTATTCGGCTGCTAGTGTGACTCTTCCTTCAGATTTTCGTTCTTGTAATTTTTCAAAATCATTTGTGATTTTGTCAGGATCAAGTTGATCAGAAAGTTGTATACCCTAGCCACTGGCGGAGCTTGGTCATGTAATTTTTGAATGGCAGAAATAATTGCGTTGATATTTTCGTGATTCATTATATAATGAAAAATATTACTTTAATTAAATAGTGTTTTAAGCAGCAAAAATAGACAGTAAGAGCTGAGCAATTTGCCATTCCATGGGGTCTATTCATGGGGTACCCTTCAATGAGGCTTATTCTTTCTGCCAGTTTTATTTTGCCGTTCCATGTAGTCCCTTCTCGTTTTGCCAGTTTATTTGCCGTTCCATGGGGTCCCTTCATGTGGTACCCTTCAACGAGGCTTATTCTTTCTGTATGACAGTTTTTGCTGTCCTTTTATGGGGTACCCTTCAATGGGGCTCTTTTTATTTCTCGCTACCTCCACTTGTGGAGGGGATCATAACTCTTACTGTCTATTTTTATCATGAGGCGGGGGCTCCTGTTTTTCCACCTCATGGTATAAACAGATCTATACTGATAATTTTAAATTTTTTGCACAACTCCACCAAAATCAAACCCCAAGGAGTGCAAAATCAGCACCCATCATGTTGTTTGACATGGCCGGGAGGTGTACATCATCATTACATTTTTCTGTTGAATTTCAAGCTTTGGGCTGGAGCCCCCAATTATTAAATGCGTTTTTTTTGTAACCGTCGACAAATTTGTCAGTCACGGAATTGGAACGCCAATTTCCACACGTCAATTATGGAATTACGCAGCGGTAACCTCTCGGCCACGGAGCCTTCTTACTATTATATCTTTCAAAAATTATTATGAAGTTACCAATAATTTGGACGATTGACAGAGTCAAGGATAACGTTTTTAAAGAATACTGATAAAATACAGCAACCCAACAAAAAAAAAAAATATGATTGTGAGCCGCAACCGTCACAGAATAGTATTCCTTGTCCAGGGCAAGGGGGGGGGAGGAAATCAATGCTGCCTCCCTTGACAGAGTCAAGGACAGAGTCAAGCAAGGGCACTGGATTGGTACTGTTTAATCTTAAGGGAGTTATCTCCCTTCACCTGGAGTGTTTTCCAGAGTGAGATACAGAAATATTATTTTTTGTTTTTATTTCTTTGAAATGTTGAGTTGGTTATATTATCTGCGACACGGCGTACCGAACGCCGGCAAATATCAAAATAGTTTCCAGCCTTGTTTATTGATGGAAATATTATTGTTTCGCCTGTCTCTGGATTTGCAGATTTAACTGGTCTTGGATGCTTCTTATTATTTCCAGTATTTTCCCGTGCAGAGGTCTGACGCTGTGTAGATTATTCAAAGAATTATAAAGATTTTGGCCGTTAATGTGATCATTCACAAAACCATCCCCAATCAGGCCATTGTAACACTTTGTTTCCCCAACACCAAACATAAGATAATCAGCATTCGTGACAAAACCGACTGGGTTTTTTTAGGCGACAGTTTCTGATGATAACAGCACGCGATGCCTCATAATTCTTGATGATGGGATGCGTTACAAATTCATCGGTGTTATTTCCTTGCTCCATTTATATAGTATATACCACATGTCTAAATTATGATTTTATTACTAGAAAAAATATGTGGTATGCTAATAGCCAGAAAATCTAGCGAGATAGTCTGCAGCATCTTTTATAGAAGATTTAAGGCCATCATTTTTTTTTTTATCATAATACCGTTTCATAGCACTATATTTTCTACCTCCACACGTTACACACAATTGCGTCCCCCCCCCCTTGTTACACTTCAAACATGGCTTTGGTCCTAGACTTTCTCGTCGCACACTCTGAAGGCGGTATGCACAGAAATCCGTTACACAAGCCTTATTACAAGGATTTGTAGATCCAGTTATCAACCATTTGCAACTATTCTTTGCTCGAATTATTGTATATAATAAATTGAAGTTTAATTTAAATATATATTTACCTTAATTATATGATGGAGGAATTTACAAGATTATCTGCGATCAAACCCTCTCAAGCTAGATTCGATCGTGACAGAATAAACCCTGACTTGCCGAAGCGAGCTCTGGTTGATGTTGATCCTGATTCGACGAATCAGACTCTAATCAATAGTATCCGTGAAGCCAAGAGAGAGTTTCGCAACGATGACGCGGCTTATGTGTGAACAACATTAAGAAATAGGCAAGATGATAACCCCCTCATTGATGCTACAATGAATGACCAGCGAGCAAGGACAGTCATTAATTATGTAAACGAACAGAGATACCTTTTTAGAGAGACGCCACCGACGTAACCTGGATTATCCGTGAATCACACCGCACTGGGGTTGTTGTCACATTAAGTAAAAATTCCAAACTAGGAATGCTGACGGGTATTGAAAAACCATATTATGAACGAGCATACCCTGTGACGGTAATTGTTTATGCGATATATGCGCTGAATTATAAGCCTAGCGTTGATGATCTTCGACCGATGAGTTTCAGTCGCTAGCGATCGTCTGAATTGTGTTGCCGAAAGAGTCACTGAACATTTTACAAACGAGTTATTGCGGAATGGTCTAACAGATCTGAGACGCAAAAAATAAATAAGTGGGCTGAGCGAGTTAGTGAAAATGGAGCTACGATCAGAGACGTTACTGAGTTTGAAAATAAATCAAAATTCCAATAAGGGTGAAGACACTAACCGGCAAGACTTTGTACGAATCAAAATAAAATTCAAGGGGATCTTCGACAGAGATCGTTGATCATGACGCGTACTCGTGGACGTCGGACGTAACATTATTTCCAAGAACTCGAATTGTTAAATTTTATGACGGTGATATGTTCGATTTTATCAGAAATAGCAGCAAGCGCGACCCTGTGTCCGTGTGGCTGTTTCAAAGTTCCGAGTATAGCTATTATGATCAGTTTTTGCGGTCTAATGGCGATCTTTATAGTACTGAATCTCTTCATGCAGAGATGACTGCATGGTGCCCCGGAAGTTTTATCGGAATGGGCGCGTGTGCTAAGTATTATAAAAGATTTGGACTTCCAACACACGAGATGGCTCGGGTTGCGATAAATGGACCCTTGCCAGATTTTTACTTAACTGGATTCGTATGTATTGAGTCATTTGAGTTTGCATCCTCACCGATAGAATCGGAGTGCCTCCATCCGGCTGTCGCTATTTGGTTTGGTCGTCATTTCAATAAATCCGGGGATGGTGATGGTTCAAAACTTGGTTGGGCTCCAATAGCGTAATTGCGATACATGCTTGATGCAAAGATATTGACATCGTTGACTGTGAGTGAAGCAATAATACTTTATCGCGTACAAAAACAAGTCTGGCTACCAAAACCTCTTGGAAGCGAGAGCTTGGCCCTTGACAGCGTCAAGGATGAACATAATGAAGTTGCACTTGAAAAAGAGCTGGGCATAATAATAATTGGGAAATTTACACAAGGAGCATCATATGATCATAAACGGCATTGCACAAAATTAATCATCGACGATGCTGACCTCGAATTAATAATTGCTGATACAACAGAGAAAAATATATTTGTAGATCGAAACATTTTTAACCTATCAGATGGAACGAAACTAGGCACAATTGTGAGTTACATTGATGATGACTCATCACAATTTACTCATTTAAGATCTTCGATGTTAGCGTATGTTTCGATGATAAACATATTTCCTGAGGAAGCTGTTAGAGTCGCCACAGATTTATTTTGTGTCAGTAAAACAATGCAGGATTCCTAAAATGAATTACAGATCGGCGTTGATGCACTACGGGGCGAGTGGAGAGTGAAAAAAGAAAAGATACTCAGTTTTTCTGAATCTGCTGATTAAAAACCTGTTGAGATATATTACAACAAATAGTCAAATGTCAGAACAATCATCAGCACCATCGGCATATGATCCTGTGGCCAGAAATTAACCGTTTATCTCAACGGACCTGGCTGTTCTGGTAAAAGAACACGTGCGATTGAATTATATCTGAATCTTGACATGATTGTACTAACTCCGACTCACCGACTCGCCAGAGAGATGAAAGAAAGAGGGGTTAAGCCTCATACTTATCACAGTTTCTTTCGATGGAAGGGAGATGCGTGGACACCTGAACGAATGGGTGAGAAATATATTGGATGAGATATGCACGGTATCCGTGAACGTATTAAAAAATGTTTCTTGATTGGTTATTGACGAAAAATACTGCTGTTATCATGTGTGGTGATCATGGTCAACCACCACCTTTTGTCGGCCCATCTCCGCATGACTGGCTGAAAGAATTTGTAGATTATTATGAGGAGATATTTGATGATCATCGGGCACTTGATTCGACGCTGAGGGAGTTCAAAAAGTTAATCAGACTGCAGCTAGATAGGATTCAATGTGAGATAATGCGTAAAGTAATTCCGGAAACAAGAAACGGCGATTTTTGGAATTTGTGGACGCCTGCTGATTTGATAGTTGCAAGTAGGAAGATAGTTCGTGATTCACTTCAGTAGCAATTATTTCTGTTACATAAAGGAAAATTTTCACTTCTACCTGTGCCATTGTGTTATCGCCCAGCATATACATGTCAACAAAATATTGATGTTGAGATTGCTGGGGCCAATGAGAAACAAAGCCTTGTATTAAATGATATTGTTTTGGTTCCGATTGATGCTATTGAGAAACTCTTAACACAGCCATCGTGCTGGACTTTACGATTTGCAATAACAATTCATTCATGACAGGGATTGACAATCAGTGATACAGGTATTTGGATTGTCGATGATCGTATCGATTGGTCGAACCTAGTTTTTCTGGTAGTATCTCGAGTCAGGAGAATGTCCCAGCTACGGAGAATTGTGCTGGATAACTGCACTATTGTGTATAATAATCAAACTCATGGGAATGTCGATAAAAAATTGGCTGGTTATCAGCATTGTGACAAAAGAAAAATAAACGCGACTTCGATCTTGATATTAAGCTTATCATGACACTGAAACAACTACAAAAATAATCATTGTGCTTGCTGTAACACAGCAATGTTGTGGCAGTATTCTCCTAATGACCCACGACAATTTACCGTGGATAGAATTAAGAGTAGTCTCGGCCACACATGCGAAAGTGTGATGCTGACCTGTCTTGAGTGTAATCGACGTCGAGGAGCTGGTGTTCTGCTAGCGAATCATTCTTCACAGAAGTGAGATTTTACAAGAGTGAAGACGGTGGTAATTGTGTATCTTCAGGAATTACTTGTAATTGTTCATGTACAAATCCACGTTGAGGAGCAGTTGAATCAAGTTTGTAGATTGCAGGTCTACCCGTGGATCTTACCACGCTGTAACGTTTATGTGTAGTTACACTCCAGACTGGGTCAGTAGCTCTTTTTTTAAACCCCTCCCCCCCCAGCTCCTCCGGCTCATATAAATATCTGACAGTCACATTACCTAGTACTGGTTGTTTTGAGAAAGAGTCATGTCGCTTAAATGGTATGTATTTCATCGAGATTGCATTGACGGGGGGTAATAGAAATTCCACGAGTAATTTCATTATTTAACGCAGCTATCACACTTGGTAGTCTTGCAACCCATTAACGAGATCTCTTGTCTGCCTGAACTTTGTTCAGGGATATTTCCTGCGTATACTGATATTCAAACAATCGCTCAGCAAGTGTTCGATTAAATCGCTCAACGAATGCCTGATCGCGATGAATTGCGGTGTGCCCTCGTCTGATTTTGACGTTATGTCGTTACATCAGTGATGTTACTGCATCAAGAAATTCTTTGCCAGGATCAGCCTGTAGCAACTGTGGCCATCGCAGGCCGCCACGTTGATAAATTCGTTCAAACGCAGATGCAACTTCAATTGCTGTTTTTGTTGATAGTGGTTCTGCTTTTTTATATCTACTTGCAACGTCAACGACAGTCTACGCGTATTTGTATGTGCGCGACTGACGTCTACCAGTTCTAATAGCATCATGTGGTAAAAGCAAAATATCTGCCTGATGAACCTCATTGGGAGTGCCGACATCAAAATGTGCTTACTGAATTTTTTAGGTGGTGGTGGATAAATTTGCCATATTGCCTGTCATGCTAACCAATCTGTACCAACAGAACGTGCGACACCTGCTGCATCAGCAAGTTTACTAATCGCTCCTCTACCCCTCCAATATCCTCTTGGGCTATAAAAAATTGAGTCCATATATAGTTATCTATGATTAATTACCGGCCCCCTAGCACTAATTTACCTTTCATCGCAGATCTTATAAAAAAATTAGCAAGCGATTCTTTGAGAGATTAGTTTTTTACGGACCTTTGAGTGTGAATCAACTTCACGTCTGCAATATGTCATTGTTGCAGATCTGGATTTTTATATGCGACATACTCTCCAGATTTTGGTTGATTTTTCTCGTCAAGTCGGATATCAAGTCGGGTTCCAGGACCACAATAATTATATCCAGGAAGTTGCTTCTCGCCAGGATACTTATCCCATGGAGCCCCTGGTAATTTTCCCAGTGAAGAAGCGATATCTCCACCTGTTGCATGAGAGATAAATTTGTATTTTTTTGTACCACATTTCACGCACTGGCCTGTAAGTGCACGCTTTTTATTCCTCGTCGTTATTGTTTTTAATCTACTGGTATTGGTGGGTGCTCTGCATCGAACACAATATAAATCAATATACTTATTATATATTTCTACAACATGAATGTCATTGATTTCTCAGCGACACGAAAGCAAGAGCCAGTCAAGCATCATCCGGCGCTACAAAATTCTATCAGAGCAATTATCATAGGTCCATCTGGATCTGGTAAGACGCAATTGTTGCTGAACCTGATAATGAGATAACTCAAGTGGGATATGTTGTATTTGGTGGCACCATCTGTAGATGATCAGCGATGCTACAACGTGCTTGAAGATGTTAATGAAAAGGCAAAATTGTTGGACGGCAATGATATTATTGATTTTATCACCGACATCAACGATGCGCCGTTGGTAGATGATCTCAACGGGGACATCAACAATCTCGTAGTATACGATGATGTGATGCTAGACAAACAATCAAATCCAGCTTGGATATTTTCCCGAGGCAGACACAAAAACACCGATATTATATATGCTACTCAGCGATATGCGCAAATACCTAAAGTGATCAGAGATAACTGCAATCTTCTTGTTGTCTTTAATGGTGTGATACCCACACACTAAGAAACATCCACCAGACTTGGTGTTCAGGGGACATGATATAATTAAGTTTAGAAACTTCTTCTCAAAAGTGCAAGCGATTCCTCATGGATTTATCAAGATTAATTTACATGATCCTCGGTCGTGATATCGCATAGGTGTCGATAAAATTTTTGGTTGAGAGACCTGTCACCTAGCCGCTACGCTACAGCAGCAGAGTGGGTGACGAGCAACAGTGAATGTCCCAAGTCGGTAAACGAGGGTGCATACACATTTGACACACAAGCGTCAAGAGAAAAAATAACAAAAATGCGCTAACCCTGAAGAGGCCTCGGTTTAGTGCAACCTGGTTAGAGGTCTCGGTTTAGCTTTATAGACCCTTGTGTGTCATTTTCGTAGGAGGTTTTATTGTCACAAAGGGACTGTTCTAAAAAGTGGTCTGTTCACCATCTCTGCTGCTTGCCCAATATGAATGAAATTGGTGGGACACAAAATCATGAGAGGTCATGAGCGTTAAACATCGTTATAGAGCCCTAGGTGATCATATCTGACACATAATGTTTCAAAACATCAATAGGCAATATCTAATTGGTGACCATAATTACTCTATAAATAAAAAGCTGTCTAATATTTAGATATCTGGTTGCACTGAAATTTACCAATGTGCGGAACACCCCACCTAACATTGTCAAATTCACACCACGACCCACCCATCGCCTCGTGAGATACCACAATTTGGAAGTGTTTTTATTTACTCGCTAAATATCTTTCTGAAGTAGACAAAAGGTTTTGATTTTACTTGTTATCTGCTATAGAAACTGGGCCCGTGTGACCGACTGGTCTAAATCGCTCGCCTATACCGATCCCTGCCATATCACCTCTGTCCGCATGGGTTCGAGTCTCGGGTTCGGACAATGTAAATATCTATGAAAGCTTGCCAGCAGTTTACAGTGGGTCAGTGGTTCTTACCAGAGTTTTCCCGGGTTCTTCGTCCACCAGACATACTGACCGCTAAATAATGGTGTTAAACCCAAAACAACGACAACTATATAACCAGAATTCGTAGCAACTTAATTGGAGGAATCACACTAAGGCTATTGTTCTCTAAAGGTACTAATTCAACACCCATGGTAAATCTATTTAAACATTACCATGTTAAAAGTCAATGACTTAAAATTTCCAAATGTTCATACTCAATCATATATCTCTGATCTCTCATCCTTCAGGAAAGCTTCTGCTTGGAAGAAACTGTATAAGCTGCAGTATTTCTTTTTACCTGTGCTGCAAACGCGTGTTTTCAATTATGCACCTAAGAAGCCATGTGCTTAGTTTAGTAATAATTGTTGCAAAGTCAAGTTTGTAAAAGGATTGAAAATGCATCAATAGAAAAGAGTCTCTTTTTCAGTTACAGATAGGACAAGCTCTCAAAAGAGTATTTTTAGTAAAATGTTACTCTGCATTATTACCAATGAATGCCGTCCAAACCAGTACATACTGTATTTCCATGGCTGGTTCCCATTTTCCATGTTGTTAATACAGCCAGACATCAAAGCTTCACATTTTATGCCATTGCCCCCAGTATCTCTCTCTCTCTCTCTCTCTCTCTCTCTCTCTCTCTCTCTCTCTCTCTCTCTCTCTCTCTCTCTCTCTTAGCGGGCTTGGGGGATATAGAATAAGCCAGACGTGCCATCTTGCATATCGTAAGAGGGTATCAATACTAGCTTAGAAAATCTTGTACTGTTTAACATGGTGCGCTTTATACAAAATGACGTTTAATTTTAAGGGTTTAACATCTATAATTTATAACCTTATATTTTGTTTTACTTTTTTTGATACATACATTTACTGGGTACTATATGTCCAGAATTTGTACTGTTATGCTGTTATAATGTATACATATCTGACTTTCACTTTTTTAAATGTGGACCGCTCCGGTGGCCCAAGTGGTTTGAGGGTCCGCCTCGGATGCGAGAAGTCGCTTGTTGGAACTCCGGCGGAGTCATACCAAAGACATAAAAATGGTATAAGCAGCTATCTCACTTGGCGCTTAGGGTTAAGAGGTTAGTGTTAGGACTGGTGGATCTGGTGTCAGGATAATATGTCCGGGCGGGACATGACGCTACATGTCTGCGGCATGATGCCCAGTGCTAGATATCATTATAAACCACTGTCACATTGCAGACATCGTAGTGGTGTGACTCAGATTCTTAAAGCTGTTTTAAAAATCTCCAAACACACACAACTCATTTTCATTATTCAGAAGCAATGAAATTTGTACAAATTCCTTATCTGGTAGGATTTTGATATACCTGATATGAACATTAGGAAAATAATTTTCAGTGTTATATAAGAACCTATGAATCTGTAGGAGAACAAAACAAAAAACTGACTTATTTTACCGGCTGTCTGGAATGAAGTATAGCCATAACACAGTAATGCTGTGAGGATTGTTATGGTTGGGGTGGGGTGCTCCCAATGTTTTATTTAAACTATTATAGAAGTCCCGCCCAGGCTCTATTTTGTTGGAAGTTAAATTTAGTGAAAGACAGATGTAAAGCTCCAAGCCCCAAGTCAGCAATACCGATGGTTACATGGTTAAATATACAAAAAAAATTTGAAATTCAATGAATAACAATTTAATAACAATTCAATAATTAAACGACTCAAATTTCTTATTACACTCCTTCCGCTCGCCTATTGCAGCACTTGATTAACAGTGTGAGATTGATTTCCACCTGTCCTTGTATTTCTACTCATCTGTTGTATCCTTTCTCTATCTTATTTCTCCCACTTCCCTCTCCCCTTCCTCCCCGACCTTTCTCCAAATTCCTTCTTCTCCTCCTCCTCGACTTTCTATAGACTCCTTCTCCTCCTCCACTTTCTCTAGTCTCCTTCTCCTCCTCCTCCACTTTTTCTACCACGACTACTCTTCTGTTGACTTCGACTGTCTCGGCTACAGCCTCAATTCCGTCTCCAACTCTAAGACACGGGACCCAATGGAACTGGAAGTTCTCTGTCCCCTAAAACGCTTCTTGTGAAAACACAAGGACGGTACAATCTTTTTCATTAGCTCTCTCATCTCACACTACATACAGCCTATCATCAGATAACGGCTATTAAATTCTTAGGTCACGCATTCGTTCACATCGAGATACCCATACATTCTTGTATGGTAAAACAACGTCAAAATACAGCACGGTATCAATTACTTTCCATACACACATCTATAAATTCCGTCACATCAGCACATATTCCTAATCCCGTTATACTAAACAATATCACAATAATTGGACACATTTCTTTACCTTACAACTCATACAAAGTACACAAATATTCAAATATCCATGCTCTGATATACATATATTTCCACAGTAACTAATCTTACATACTCAACCATTCCAAATTCACAATTCAAGCATGTGTAAATTCTAACATAACGCATTAATAAATGCACTAGTTTACTACTAAGTAACCTAATAGCGAATTACAAATTTAATTCTGGCCACAAGCTAACAATCTACATAATTCCGCTTCGCATCTAATAATTCTTTACGTAAGCTCAAGCCAACTTCTCTACGAAACTCTACATAGGTAATTCTACATACTAACGATCCTAGTAATTAAGTATACATACTACAAATAATTACAATTATGATGCCGTAATATTCTGCAAAAATCTAGCAAATAACTTACTGACCTTTTCGAAGCTTTGTCGTTCCTTGGAATCTACCTCTACGTTTTGCCGCCAAATTACGAGTGGCTTCTTCTCGGAGTAAACCCTATTGATCTACAATCCTTTCTGGCGAATACTAAATTTTCTCTTACGCGTCTGAAGTATCATTCGGTTCGGAATTATAATCACACTCTCTATCTCAATTCCGACTGGATATCGCTGTGAACCGATCCAATCAAACTTAGCGGACAATGTCACTCTCGCTGTCTGTCAACGTGGGGTCGGATGAGAACACGCCCCGCTCACCCCGGGGGCTTCCCTTTGAACTTCGGACTAAGCTTTAACACATAGGTGTGATAACTACAAGCCTTTTTTTAGATGGCGCGATCTATTGCCTTTGCCAATTTAAGTTTCCAGTCTCCGGCCGGTCATGTAACCGTACGTAAGAGTTTAACACTAGCCCGCGACAATCTTTAGACATCAAACACATGGCCGCGGTAATATTCCCAAGACAGGCAGATTATAGCTTATACATGACTTTATAGCTGGGCTTAGCAAATATGACAGATACAAATCAGTATTGAGTATTTTTCCTAGTATTTTAATATATGATCTCCTAAATGTTAGTACCTACAAAGAGAACTTATATTTGAGTGACGAATTGCATTAAGTATTATAAATAAATGATATTCGTTGAAAACTTAGAGTGTCAAACCAGTGTCAAGAATGAAGTGTTCAAGTATATCGTACTGGTTTAGAACTTTGAGTGTGGACCCAGTGTACAAAAAAATGTATTAAGGTATATCATACTGGTTGAGAACTTTGAGTGTGAACCCAGTGTCAGAAAGAATGTATTAAAGTAGATCATACTGGTTGAGAACTTTGAGCGTGAACGCGTTGTCGAAAAGAACGTTTCAAAGTACATCGTAATGGCTGAAAACTTTGAGTTTGAATGCAGTGTGTAGAAGAATGTATTAACGTAACTTTGAATGTTAACGCAGTGTCAAGAAGGATGTTTTATAGTACATAAGACTGGTTGAAAATGTTGCGACCACTCTGTTGGCGTAGTAGTTAAGAGTCCGCCTCAGATGCGGAAGGTCGAGGTTTCGAACCCCGGCCGGGTCATACCAAAGACATAAAAATGGTACTAGCAACTACCTCGCTAGGCGCTCAGCATTAAGAGGTTAGTGTTAGGACTGGTCGGTCTGGTGTCAGGATAATGTGACTGGGTGGGACATGATGATACATGTCTGCGGCATGATGCCCTATTGCTAGACAATACTATAAACTGCCACACTGCAGACATCGTAGCAAAAGACTGCACAATTGTTTAAGCTATGTGAAGAAAAAAAAATCCAACACACACACACACACACACACACACACACACACACACACACATGAAACCTTTTTGTGAATTCAGTGTCAAGAGGAATGTATTAAGGTATACCATATTGGTTGAGAACTTGGAATGTTAACGCAGTGTCAAGAAGAATGTTTTAAAGTATATTAATGCATCTGATGCTGAAAATAATGTCTGTTCTCATATTACGCATTTTATGAGTTCAAGTAGTGGACAGGGTAAAGTAAGGTGTTTGAAATAGTGCATATGTATTCTTTATTGTACATTATGATCATGGAGCTTCAGGATAACAATTTATACTTGGCTGGAAATCAATATATTTATATAAGGAAATGATTAATAATATCTCCTTTTTTTTTTGTCCCAAAAATGTATTTTCTTCATATTTCGAATGTAAATAGGAATTTGATTGATTTTAAGATTGAATAATTTTCTCGTACTGAAAGGTCGTTACCAAACTTATGAAAGGTAGAGCTATTTGGATTGTGTCTTTCTTTCTACGTATATTTAGGAGGCTAGAGCAAACTTTGTTAGCTTCATTCATGGCGCCCTCTCACATGAGAAAGTTTTGGAAGTAAGCAAAGAAGTTATAGGTTGCCTAAGATGGTGACCCCTATTGCCGGAATGAATGGTTTACGGCATAAGAATTTTTTGTGCCTTGGAGTTTCAAGGGTGGAATTAACAACAATGCTCTACTAGTACTAAATTACAACGTGGGAAATTACAATATATAGTTTTGCTAATTCCGACCCATTTATGAAGGATAAAATGCATAATTGATGGGCGCGCGCGCACACACACA
>JAECUM010073746.1:0-14145 GCA_016617855.1 Megalonaias nervosa | reverse complement strand
ATCGCCACATGTCAACGTCCATCCATATAACTACAACAGATTTCCAATATCCCATCTGTCATCGACCATGCAATCAAGACTAGGACTGCATAGCCATGTCTGTGCATATATATAATTGCACAGCACCCGCCCTCTTCAGATTCGAAGGTCTACCCTTATGATCTTAAAGTATAATCCACAATCGTGGACAAACATTAGCTATGTAAATACGTTGTTCACATATGACCCTTAGAATCTACAATCACGGACAAACTGTAAGCACAGAAAATAGGCGCCTCGTTTTGCTTGAAGCGGAGGATTAAATTGGTGTTGCTTCCTGGACTAGAATTTGGAAAAATTGAATAATTCTCCCGAAGCAACAACTGAGAGGAACAGAAAGGCTTCGAAAAATGTTTTCGCACATAACACATCACTACTTTTTATATTATAATTGAACAATCCATGCAATGGTAATCACCTTCCTATGTGAACTTTGAGATGCTTGAAAGGGCTTTGAAAGTACGGAGAGTTAAATAATTTGGAGGCTGATGCACCATTCCTCTGAAAAGGAACAAGATCTGACTGTTCAATACAAGCGTGAGATCTGTCCTGCTCTACGACTCGGAGACATGAAAGGTGACTAAAACAACTCACAACAAACCTCCAACAAAGTACATTCCTTTTTGAACAGCTTCTTCCGCTTACTCTTCAACATCTAATCAACAGTACCTTGGGAAAACCAAGGGCCAGTTAACTACTCACCGAGAAATAACCAAAATAACATTTGTGTACAAGACACAGAAATAAACATCAGGTACAGGTGGACAAGACCCAATCTAATTACATATCATTTACTTACAACACTTTTCACAAACCGCAGATGCACAAGGTGACTAACTTCAATTCTTGCACAATTGACAGCCTCGCCTATACTCTCTGTAACATACATAAAACGATGCACTCCCTTGTGGTAGCGAATACAATACAGGAAATAAGACTCTGATACCATACATAATATATCGCAGCTCTGAGACCCTTATTTTGGATTTGGGTGAATTTTTAAGAAAAAAAAAAATGCAGAAATGATAATAAACACGGCAAGTCAAAGAGTTTAAAAAGGAGGAGAGTGTGTTTTCAGAAGGGACATGTAACTTATAATAAAGTAATTCAAAGAGGCAAAAGAAAAGAAGCGCAAATTCAGAAGAGAATGTTTGCTTGTCTTACCCTTAGACAATATGCGGAGTCAAGGTCCCTTCCGTTTAAAGACGATCCTTTACAAGCACCAAGCGTCAGGTAAAAATGTGTGTTTTTCCATCTGAAATAAAAGGTAAATCATTAAAATCATACAGATACATGCAATTGCTATTGGTTGCACACGTGAAATTAAAAAAATAATTACCTTAAGTTAAGGAAGAAAAAAAAAACTCCAAACATTTAGCAAATAAATTTTGCAGTGAGAAATTATTAGGTCAGTTTTACTTAAATTTGCAAATTATTTAGGGTAAATATAATATTTCAAACTAAATCTTCTCATTATCGTCATAAACAAGCACTGAACATCTGACTTTTCAGTTACTGAAATATCATTGAATGGTGTAAGGGAGATGACTCAATGAAAAAACCTACAGCTGTGTTTTTCTTTTGTTTACGGCTTTGTTATGTAATATAAATTAGCTAATGGTAAAGTGGATTAACCTGTATGCAATAAAATTATCCAAAAATAAATCACTGCTAAAGTGAAAGCATAAAATCTATGCTTCTATATATAGCAGAATGTCTGAGGGTAGATATGATTTAATTTTATTCTCATTGATGAGCAGGCCAAAACATATGAGATAGTCTTTGTTCACCAGAATGCCATTATGTGGAATTCAGCCTTCCATGAGCATGTCAGTATGACCTGACGCTATTCTGGATTCCGTGATGAGACCCAAAGTCTTAAATAACAGTATAGATTTATATGGAGGGAATGGGCAATGTGTGACCAATTTTGTTACTCTTCAGAAATGTTCAACGTTTAAAAAGACCTTAAAAAATAAACAGTTGGACAGAATGCAGCAAAGGTCAATAGAAACTTATAAATGGACTTGCACAAGGGTCAATGTAAAATGCTGGCTCCAATAAAATGTTTACTTGGCTATATTCATGCTGCTTCAAAACGGAGGATGTAAAAGAAGTTTCTTTATAAACGGAATAAACAATTTCAGCAGAATAAAAATAAAAAAAATGTTAATATTGCATAACATTAAATAGAAAAGTGCGAAGGAAGAACATATCTATAGTAAATTATCTCAACTTACTCTCTATGATGCAAACTGGTTTAGAACTGAAGCACATTCCTTGCACCATGAAATATTCTCATTGTATAATTTTCTAGAAATAGATAGTTACTGTTTATAAATGATTTATCATGAAATGTATGTGTAATGTCTAATAGTTTATATTTCGTTTAAAAAACCTACTTTGATGTATGTATGACAATATACGAATTGACACTAATGCTACTAATCAATCTAGCCATGTAATACTTTGTCTGCCTCCTCTGTCTGCGTGGGTTCGAGTCTCAGATTCGGCCAATGTAGATATGTGAGAAAGCTTGCCAATAGCTTCCTGTGGGTCGATGGTTCTTTCCGGGGTTTTCCCGGGTTCTTCCTCCACCATTTATACTGGCCGCCATGTATAGCCTATTGTGTGCTGAAAAATGGCGTTAAGCCCTACAACAACAACAACAACAACTTTGTTTGCCATTACTATCTTTCCATGCAATACTTTATCTGCCATAATTATCTTCCATGCAGTACTTTGTCTGCCATAACTATCATTCCATACAATACTTTGTCTGCCATAACTATCATTCCATGCAATACTTTGTCAGCCTTTACTGTCTTTCTATGCAATACCTTGTCTGCCACAATCTTTATCAAAGGCTTCCTCTCTCCTCCAAAGCCAATATGTTTTAATTTGTGAAGCTTATATGTATTTTCTCATTAGAAGTTTTGCTAATATCTGATCTAATATTGTACATGTTGTTTTCTTTACTGAATAAAATTATTATAGTTTGCAAATGTCACATGTACACGTTTGTAAAGATGCACAGTGAGGTGTTTGTTCACTATAGGTATCACAGTACGAGCTGTTTTTCCATCGACCTCAGTACTAACGTTTGACAAAATCAATATACTATCTTTCCCTACATGAGCATGTGTGTTACACAGTCACAGAGTAATCTTAGATTGATAATTTACAAACATGTACTCCACAGTACTTAAGAGGGATAACTCTGCCAGAGTTTGACAGGGGTAAGAGTTATCCTGTCACATGAAATACATTTTCACTGATCTGTATCATATTTGTAAAAATTTATAACAAATTCCAAACATTATTTAAGTATAAATTAACTTCAATTAATTTTGTTTTAAGCCTGACAGCATCTGCAACTATTACATAATGCACCAATTACTGCTAGATTTGTTGTTTATTTCTGAATACTATGTTCCCTATACATTTAGTTCCCCGGGGTCAAATGCACAATGGGTACCATTATATCAGCAGTGATAATGAAGAGTGGCGCAATGACGTCAAGCTATGAATAATAACTACACTAGTCTCTACTGAAAGATGCATTTTCATCGTGAGGTCGTAGGCTGCTATTTAAAATAATAATTAAATTACTAATTTACTTTTACTAAACCAATTGAACAACTGGATATATTTAATAACATGGTATTGTATAGAAAGTTTTACATCCTAAAACTGGAGCTGTCGATACCTTTATCTTTGACAAGAAGCTCATGACCGTTAATTGTAGTCTTAACAACTGGTGTGCGAAATGGTGTTCGTTACAGTATACATGGTTTGATCAAAATCTGTACTCATATGCTATAAACATGAATCCATTTCCGTTCATTATAAGGGATCAACCCATATTTTAATTGGTGGGAGGGACCGGGGCTGAAGTAAATAAAACGAACTTATTATATCCATTATTTTAATTAAAAATAAATAGACTCTTCTGGTAAAGGAAAAGTAAATCTGCTTCAAAGAAAAAAATCTCAGCCTCTCCCCCCCCCCGCACTACTACCGCCCAACTACACTCCCACCCACGAAAATGAAATAGTCGATTCCTTATCAACGTTGCCAACTCACCTCAACAACAAATCAAAGGTCAGAAATATTCTGGTCATAGCGCCAAAATGCACTCTACTTAGTTTTACAACTTATTTCGCGATTCATGTACATCTTTACATTGCTGCCATGATATCGAACTCCTAACTGATCCAAATAATTTGATCGAAACAATTTCAAAACTTACCGAGTTCGCCAAATGTTTTACCACCTGTCAGTAGATAACTTCTCACGACTGCCATATTTGTTGTTTACTGCCCAAATGCAAAAGTCACGTGACAATGTTATTGTTTATTAGCAACAGAAGTCCTTGAAAACAGGTAGCCTAAATATTACTTGCCACTTTTAGAATTGCACATTTTAATCTGCACTATATACCCATTATTGTGCTGACGTGACTTTAAACATTATACATGCATACAAACCAAGCATATTAATAATCAAGGAGCTATAAATACTAATAATAATAACAACAGCTTGAGTCCAAGAGCATAAGTAGCATAAAATGCAACATTGGACTCAAAGGGTTCAAATCATACCTGCATATTATAGCCTCAAATGGGAATAGTACTATAGCCTCAAACGGGAATTTAAAATGGGAATGACACTTTAGCTTCTAATGGGAATTTAATATGGGAGTGGTACCTTGGATTATTGAGCCTAACGAGAAATTAACATAAGACCTATATTGTTTTTTTATCTCAGCATTATGGCGACTATGGGAAATTAACAATAGGCCAACATTTGTGTGCACTTATAGCAACATCGGAATCTCTTATGTCATAAATGTTTATAGGTATATCTTTTGAAATCCTGAATGAAGCCCAATAGGAGAGCATTCGAATTTAAAATTGCCACACTTGTTACTCTCAACACGTTGTGTTTAAAAAATATTCTGTATTAAGCCAGACAAAATTTTATTCATCAGTTTTGGTGCCAAATGTTGCAGATTCGCCACTGTACTGACTTAAACTTGACTATTTCATTGCGTGTCTTGAAAATAGTGCGGTTGAGACCCAATACCTTATTCTACATTGTCAAAATGAATTCAGAATTTGGCGTGAGCTAGATTTGATTCTTAAATTTTTTCTACAAATTTTACAATTTTGCCAGCATTGCTCCGACTTGACATTGGCTTACAAAATATTTACATTGTTTGTCCTAGGTTAAGATGATGTGTGTAAATTTCATCTGAAGCTGTTCAAATCAGATTTATTTTTCTAGGTTTATGACTAATGCAACCTGAAAAGAAATCATCGTTTGTACTCTTCAAGTTTGAAAAACAAAAACACTAAAGGAACATCAAATTTGTGCATCATACACTTTGTATACAATTGTCTGACAAAACAAGAGAGAGAGAGAGAGAGAGAGAGAGAGAGAGAGAGAGAGAGAGAGAGAGAGAGAGAGAGTTTTGCACAAACCAATTAACACCATTTTTTCGAAAGAAACATTTGCTAAACTTTCTTCACTTACTATCTAATGCGCGATTAGGTGAGACCAGCAAACCACTCGTTTATTGGCCACACAGGCCGCCATTTTCAGCATTTAAAGAGATAAGGAAAAATTTCATGTCAAAATATAGTTTAACACATGTGGGTATTGGCACTCTGGTCTGTAACGGAAATTAACATTGTGGTGCTCTCTTGTTTGTAATAATAAACCTGATGCCGCAACATCCGTAGGTCCAGCAGACACATTAATACCTATTGATCCACTAACCGCCAAACCAGTTGTATGCTTTCAACACCTCATATTTAGTATTCAGCACACCTTTTGGTGTGACCAATACCCGCTCATTTACTGAACACACTGACTGGATGCTAAAGACAGTGTATAAATTATGATTTTAATTTCTTTATATTAAAGTAGAACTCATTTTCCTCTATATGTTTCCCCTCATCATCTTTTTTTAAAGTAAAAAACTACTATTCCTTATCATCCTCATAATTCCTACAATCCTAGCGATGTACAGAGAGTGAAAGGAAAGGACAAAGATTAGCTTTATATAGACCTTTAATAAATGGAGAGAAGAATAAAGGATCGTAGGCTGGTTTTAACAAGACTATTAATACATTGGGAGCTAAAATGCCTTTCCCAATAACACATCGAGGCAGCCAACCTAACCTGACCTGGGCTTCACTTAAACCCACCACCTTTAAATTACGTGTAACATATGTCAGACTATGTGGACATATGTCTTATTCATCAAGATACAAATAATGCAGACAGTTTCTGAAGAAATAATATAACCAGTAAAATGTTATGTTACACATTATTTTCAAGTGAGATGGGCAAGGCATATTATTTTACTGGTTCTATTTTCTTTTCAAGTTAACTCTTACAGTCTGAAAATGTGTTATACATTGGCTAATGACCAATGTGACCTTTGTTGGAATGTTTATTAATTAAAATAATGTAGCACTAGGAAACAGACAATTTTTATATTTAGAGAAAAGCAAATTAAAATCTGATAACGTTTAAGGGAAAACGAATGACAACAACAGCAAAATAATATAAAGATTCAAACATATCGTCTTTATATCCACTGGTATTTAAATTATATAAAACTATATGAATTTTTATTGGTATAATGAGTTAAATTTTTGAAAGAATTTATATGTGAATTTTGTTATGTTTAGTTTTTACAACTAAGCATATAGGGGCAAGATTACATTCGATTTTGGATTCTATTTAACACCTCTATGTCGACTAAGCACATCAAGAGACTATACATGTATTAGGATAGAATTTTTGAGCAAAAGTAATAACATTGAAATTCTCTCTAAATAGTATTAAAACTAATTTTTCATTGGATCAATTTTTCATTAAATTATATTGGGAGTAAATTCCATTAAAAAAAAATATATGGAGATTAACTTTATTTACTAGAACTATATTCTATTTTGATAAAGATTGCTTCCTTTACAACAAGTACAAATATTCTCTCCTGTATTATACATGCGTATGCTAACTCAGCAGAAACAACACTCAGTGGCAAAAATTCCTAGCGCTCTGTCTGACTTAGTAACCTAAGGTTTAACCGTTTTCCTGACACGAATATAATGCTGATTAGGCGGATTATAATGTAAAGAACATATTCGATTCTATCAGGTAGACTGAGCCTCTTTCTGGTTTGGGACGGATACACGCGCTGCTTGCATGATAATCTTGGTACCAACATCTTTACCAAATATGGCCAAGAGTATCTTGAACCAGTATAAATAATGCTCCGCGCCGCTTGTATCTTCAATTGTTAGTCCCAAAGCTAGAGAGGTCTCACCTATCTTCTTACATGTAAGAATCGTTTGTGTTCGTAAATTCTTAATGAATAAGTACCTTTAAAAGTTAAAGATTTCTGTGGTAACTTTCGTAGTGAGTCCTCTTTTTATTTTTAATATTATAATGTAATGGAATATTTAATTGTTTTTAAGAATTTATATTCATTTGTATTTTCATTATGGTGAAAAGACTAATTCGCTACCAACTTCATGCTAAGATTTAATTTGGGAATAAAATATTCTTTAAGTAATAAAGAATAATGTTTAGTAATCTATTTCAAATTAGTATTTTATCTTAAAGTTGAGTAAAATATATTTCTTTAAAATGATTGTTGCATTAATCGCAACTATTGAATTTTATGATCTTTGAATTCAAACAATATCTAATCATTTGTATTATATTCTAAAATACAGGAATCACAAAACGTATGAAGTTGGTAAGATCAAAGTAAAGTACTCAGTATATATCTTATGTATTTTTCAATATAAAGGTTTGTAAGTTGTATCTCCGGAATGTGACTTTATATATCTATCTATATCAATTATATCAATAAAATTGTTAGTCCCAAAGCTAGAGAGGTCTCACCTATCTTCTTACAGATCCCGTACCCTCGCATTGCCGAGCTTTTCCCCAAGGAATGTAGTCGTATCTACACCATTACGCATGACACCTTCTTAAGAGAGCCCGAACTTTTTCTTCTCTCTCTCTCTCTAACCATGGACCGAGACAGTTCTTAAGTCATGAGTAATTCCTTCTCATAGCAAGAAATGAGAAGAAGATTATGATAAAATCTTTATCATAATACATGTAAATACGCATGATAGACAGGTTAGTTGGTGAACCTTGCTCCATTGTCTTAATGATTATGCTGCATGATTCTGTATTGATAAAGTTAAATAAAGTAATAGATTGTTTTGTTGGAAAACTTTATGCAATGCACCTAATGACCACACAAGATAATTCCATTTATGTTAGAAAGTTTACGAGATCTTCGATTTGTACTGTAAATTTAGCCGAATACAAATGTTTACATTTATTACATTAGATACATAATTTTTCTTATATCGTAACGTTGAAACATATTTTGTGGGTTTCCGATTTCATCCTATCCCTTGGAAGTGTCGATATATATTGCAAGTTTGGGTGAATGGAACGACAAAATCATTTCTGATATTTATATTACAAAATGTTTACGAGAAACAAGCATTCAATGAGCACATTTTCCATCACAGATAATGATCATTCATTTGATCCAAACTTCCAGGGTTTATTCAGAAATGTATTTGCCTTTGTATACGAAAATAATTAAAACTTATGTGATGAGTGCTCAACAAGCAGGATCATTTACCGTATCAGTAAAAATATTTAAAAAAGCAGGGAATTACCTTGCCACATAGTTTATCGAAGAAACACATAAGTTGCATGGATAATTTGAACACGTACTATGGACTGCGTTATGAATACTATGTGTTTGAAATGAACGAGATGTTGAACAGAGTCTCACAATTTAGGCTTTGTGTTTATAATATTTCACAAAATTGCTATGCGGGTCTCTGTGGAGTCCTTTCATACACTTAAATGACAGGTTATACATGTTGTCTGGATATGAATGAATCAAACTGTTTTTCTTGAGTATTAGCATATTGTGTAAAAGCAAATTGAAATTGCATTGAGTTCATACCTTTTATCAAAGATGATGACATAATTCAGTTTGTAGAAAGGAATTTGTTGAATACAGGGTTTGTAAATGGTACTACATAGAAATTGGAATGAATAGTTAATACTGAGCATGCATATTACAAGAAAGTATTTTCCGCTTGTATTGATCGCTGTTTACTCCCCCCCCCCCAAAATAAAAGCATTGGTAACGACTATGTCGATACTACGAAACTAACGCAGTTTTGCACGAAATGTCCGTGGGGACATTAAGAGGGGTTCGGTGGTGATAGACAAGGGGAAATAAAGAATGGGTACTTAAATAACAAAGGCTACTAAAATTGGTGAAAGTGGAAATATTAAACCGATAGAACAATGAAAACGTGTGTCTGATATAATGTGTTAATAAACCCATTGTTTATATAAAAAAAACAACAAAACATTTGTTGGGCATATCAGGTTTCTGTTTTTGAGAAACGAATGAATGGGTGCAGAATTAGTCACACTCTATATCATCTATTCGAGTGTTTGTTGTCTGATAAACGTATATATTGGTCTATCTCTTGTCTGAATGAATACTACACACATACTGGAAATTCCGCCAGTGATTTCGGTATTAATCAGACAATTTTATTATCTATCCAAACCTCCGTTCACTCGTCTATGCATTATTCTGTCCATTTTCCCTCTCAATCTGACCAACTGTTTGTCCGTGTATGGGTGGTCAGTCCGTTTATATGCTCACCCATCTGCCTGCACATCGTTCTATCCATTAATTCGTGTGTAAGTTTGAATGTCCGTCACTTCCTTCAACCATCCGTTTGCCAACTGCCCATTTCTCTATTTGCTCTTTACTAATACGTCCGTTTGTCATTTCATCTCTTCTTCTGTCCACACGTTCGTCCTATTTGTTTCCATCTATTGGTGTGCTTCACCCAATCTAAACAACCGTCTGTTTGTCATTGTCAGAAAGTTGATCCTTTGTGTCGTCTTCAGATACACTGTGTTGAAACAGAATATATATTAAAATGTAACATACACTAAAGCTTGCTTTCTTTTCGGAGTTGTACCTCCCTTTTTGCACCTTAAAGGAGCATTGTTGAATTTTTATTCAGATTAAAAGAGGAAGCTATAGTAGAAAGGACATTTGTTATTCTTCATCATGTGCATATCAGCTTACCCACATATACACTGTACATATACACAACAAAATTCATTTTTCGAAATAACTATGAATGCAAGTCATTTGAAAAATAATACTTCAAACACGCAGTTATCGACAAAGGTAAATATGCCATATAGTTTGTGCTCTCTCTCTCTCTCTCTCTCTCTCTCTCTCTCTCTCTCTCTCTATATATATATATATATATATATATGTGTGTGTGTGTGTGTGTGTGTGTGTGAGTGTGTGTGTGTGTGTGTGTGTGTGTTACCTGAGGTGTTAAGTAACATTTACCATGTTAGTTCTACAGCCGAGTACCGGTTTCGATTTCAAAGGAATATAAATATCTGTGTTTTAAGTGATTGTTCCGTTTGGGAAAAGAGCATATAGATCAACAAGCGTCTGAGTCAATTATGACATACGAATTAGGTCTAGAAAGAAATCAACGTTCTTTGTCGGCTTGTATTGTGGAGTTTGTAGTGTACAGGCACAATGGAGGTATTCAACGAAGCTATTGGCTTAGAACCATGATGGCCACAACGGTATTTATGCATAAAGATGAATCAAATTTTCTATAGGTCTGTCCCCTATCTGCCCACTTTTAAAATTCCATATAAAAGTTGTTGTGGGTAGATACATAATTGTTTACATAGCGATACTAAAGAAAAAGAATAGCAATCAAAGTTTGTATCTCAAATATAATATACGTCAATAAGGTTGCCGTTGAGGTTAAACTATTTTATTTTGCGTAAGTTTCATTGATATATCGTCGACCGTATTAACTTCGTGCCCGTCCTTGATTCGTGCGCCATCTTTCTCACGACCTTAAGCGCTTGTTTTGGGATCCTGATGTAATTTACTGGATCAGTATCTTTCGTCGACAGCAACAGTATGAAGAAATATTCGACGAAATAAATTTAAATAGGTAGTGCAATTCAAATGAAAAAAAGTTCAATAGAAATATCCGGTTTAACTAATGCCATTTTTGTCTCAAGTTTATGGCCCTTGAGCGAGAGTTAGCTGTTCAAGTCACGGCCGCTGTTCACATGTCGGTTTACCCAAGACTGATATTTTTGAGACAGCAAAGGCAATATAAAATCTTGGTTATGAATGAAATGGACAGCTGTACCGAATGAAAGCTTTCACTGAAATATTTAAGGAAAACAAATCTTTGTCATTTAATAACATAAAAAAAAATCATATCAAAATTCACTGCTTGTGTAAATATGGTAATTCTATCGAATGTGTGAAGGAAAAAAAAGACAAACTGCATCTTAATTTTTTTAAAAATATTTTTGAAATCGTGGCTTTATTGCAGTTCATATGAGTGTAAAAGAAATGAAATACATTAATGATACAGTGCATTATAAACGATAGAATTATACATATTGGCCTAATTGTCACATTCTAATTGTACGTCACGTAGCATTTATTTCAGGAGCACGAACCAAGGACGTATTTCCGGAAATAGACAAATCTTGACACGTTTGTAAGAACGGTAGCAGGCAAAGAAGCTGGAGAGTGTATAAACATTTTTCAACTATGAATAAATTAAAAGGATATAATTGAACACTTTCTATGGCGAGTTTAATAATTTCATTGAGAGAGTGTTAAAACTATAGATCTCTGATATACTTTAGCAATAAAAAGATTGTCCAATTAACTGCTGTGGATGTAAGATTGGCATTATTTTCTTTTAAGACCAAAACGACATCATTTTGGATCAAGATGTCATAAGAGATCTTCTGGTGGAAACCCCCTGCTACGACTTTACATTCTGAAGAAGCAACAATAATAAGATTTTCAAAATGGCTGCCAGTGTTGCTATGCTGGATACAAGGTTGGCACAATTTCAATATAGGACCAACAAGAGATAATAAATCTGTTGGTGAAAGCACAATATCGATAATACTGGCCATACTGAAATTCAAATCGGCACCATTTTTATTTACGACCAAACGGACGTCATAAGAAGTATTGTAGTGAAACCCCATGCTAATATAATCATTTTAGCAGCAATACTGGATGTACAAGTAGCACCATTGTTATTTAGGACCAACTAGAAAGCATGAGAAGTCACTTAGTAAAATTCTCAAGTTGATACTACCATAGATTCAGAAGGATTAACAATACAAATATTTTCAGGATTACTGCTGTTGTGGCCATTTTGGATCTGTATACAGTATCAGCCAGACATCACAAGATTCTGAAGATGACCACTACGGTATCTATACCAGACATCAAATCATCATGATTTTCTTTTATGATCAACTAGACATCATAAGAACATAAGAATTTATTTTTCGGAAACTATGTTCGTATGACCATTCATTCAGGTGTAGCAGCAACAAAAGCGTTTTAAGCTGGCCACTGCGTTTGCCATATTGGACATCATATCAGCAATATTTTCTTTTAGGGTCAACCCCATACTTAGAAGTCTTTTGGTGCAGCTCTCATTCTAAAGTATGTCTCTCTATTCAAGAGTAACAATAACAATATCGTCAAGATAACCCCTGAATCCGTTATAATGGACATCAGACCGGCACCATTTTCATTTCGAACCAACTATAATCATGATAAGCAGAAATGAAAGCCCGTCGTCCTTATGAGTTTTCATTATGAAGGAATAGCAGTATGATTTTTAAGACGTTTGTTCTAGTGGCCTATTCGATGTCCAAGTGCCAACATATTATTGCAGGAACAACTAGACCAAGGGATGTGAGTGTGTGTGTGTGTGTGTGTGTGTGTGTGTGTGTGTGTGTGTGTGTGTGTGTGTGTGTGAATCGATACGGCACATTGTTGCCTTTTACTTCCAGTCTCTCACTGGAACCATTTCATCTTGATGTGGCAAATTTCAGCAGACCCCTGTATACTATTACGACTATATTGTCTTAAAATAAGTAAGAGTACGAAACATCAAACTTTGTACAATGCAACATTTTATTTCCATAGAATATAAAATGAAAATGTATGGTATTGTGTATTAAATCCCAAATAATCATGGAACAACAGACACAAGCCCTAATGATTGAAGTTCTGAATAAACTTTAATGGAAATCCAAATTAAATCCAACTCTGGAAGTGTTGATGTGCCTGTGGTGCCCCTTGTAGTAGGGATGTGACATCAGTCTTTTGTTGGATCACAATAATGCAATCCAAGAATTTGCCCTTGTATGAAATTTCACTATAAATTCAAGTTTCTATTTCCAAGAATGTTATTTTTGAGAAATTTGTATTTCCAGAGAAGAATCACTTGAGTTAAATTATTTGAATAAATTCCAGCCCAAATGAATTCCTGAACTCAGCAATTATATGACTGATTCTGCTAAGATCTTACTGCACGAATACTTAATTTCTAGAAAAACAGGATTATATAGTGCTCTACCTGACCGCAGGTCACAATTAGCATTTTCTAAAAAAAATCCCATTCTATTACCTAATGGAAAGTGTCCTTCTGGAAGGCTCTAACTATTTACAAGATAAAATCTTAGTTATAATGAGAGAAATGTTTCTAAAATTATAATATAAAATGTAGTAAACAACAGGTAGACAGGCATCTCACAGGGAATTTCCAAAGTTCTAGATCCAGACTGAAATAAACATGTTTGCTACAAAACCAAAATCAATGATTCAGGTCAGGTAAAAAATGAACTTGATTTTTGGACAAGATCAAGTCCAAAATTTAATTATCCATAGCTTATAATGAAAATGAAAACAACTGAAAAAAACTAACAAAGAAACAATGCAAATTAAACATATATAACAATACTAGGTTAGAGTCTTCGAGTCAGATTATTCATTCAGTTCTCAAACGATGAAGAAGATGGAAGAATCAACACAGATTGACCTTCTGGTAAAAGAGATTTCGGAAGAGTCATACGCAGGTGTACTTCAGAGAAGACGACGGACTACTCCTCCTGAGATAAAAGTCAATATACCTGCTA
>JAECUM010073745.1:0-14063 GCA_016617855.1 Megalonaias nervosa | reverse complement strand
AAAGACTGGACTGAGTAAAGGTTAGACCCATTGTTTAAAGCAGATGTATTTCAGAGTGAACTCGTGCAAACGATGGACAACTGTTTGAGTCACTGCATGTGTTCAACATACACAATTAAAACGTGCAAATTACTTTCATCTCAGAATTCATATTTTTCATGACATGGATAATATAGATTTCATTCCCCCTCTATTTTAGACCAATACAAACACTAAGTTTCTTTGGTGTGTCAATCACAATTTTCTCCGAGTATAATTCAGCATCATTGCAAAATCAATTAAATCTTGATTAGTATCACCGTAAATGAATTAACAAGTATTTAATTTTGATCCTGTTTGCGTAATTCCTACTTATTTTTTTATTTTTATTTTGCTTTTGTCTTGAATACATCTGAACAATTAATAGATCGCAAAAGTGGCTTTGTTACAGTCTATACACTGTTATGTATATTTAATTAGTAGTGCTTATTGGCTTTTCCTCCATGATTATATGTTACGTATATCTGTAACTTGTTCTTGACCATTGTCAAAAATGACATTAATGGTGTACTTAAAAAGTGACATTATGTTATAAACAACAATGCTAATTCAATGCTAATATGTTTTTATGAATATAGATTAAATATTCATATAAATGTCATGGAAATAAACATGTTTTCTTCTATCTGAATTTAGGACATCGGGTTTCCACATAGGAAATCCTAAACGTATTGACAACTTTGAATGTTTTCGAGAGGAAACTGACCTACATCCTGGTTCTATCATTGTATCTTAGTATTTCATGTAATACTGTTTACTTAAGCACATTCGAGACTACAGGCACATCAAGACATTCAATATTGGAATTTATTTGTAACACCACTCTAATTCATTTGGAAAAGCATAGATTTGGAGTTGTGATAGAACTATTAGGATTATTGGGGATTTAATTAATAACACTGTAAATTCTTTTAAAATTTTCAATTTTGTATCCTACGGAAATAGACTATTTGTTGAATTTTACAAAACTTGTTGGTTTTCTCTCTTTTCCTTTATTTCCTTTAAGACCCTACAATCGTAGAAACAACTAATGAGATGTCAGGCTTTAACCAGATCAAGGCCTGCACCAAAGATAAAACGACCTTAAAAGCAGCTAAGCATATTCCATCAGTATAATGTTTGCGTGTCAATTCCATTCACAAATATTACAAGCCAATAGTTCATAGAGGTACTAACTGCATACTGATATTTTACAACTGTTTGAAAAAGATTGTAAGATTAGTTTACACCAAACTGAAAACTGAAAATCTTATCTTAATTTTAACTACTGTTTTGTTCCTAAATGTTGTTCCAAACCATATCTCCTTAACCTCAGTTTCTTCTAGTAATCCTTTATTAATGGGATTTTTAAAAAAAAAATTTCACTTACCTATTTTCATTCATTCATATATTTACTCATTCTCTCATTCGCCATAAATTCTTTCGTTCATGTATACATTCATTTTTACAATATAACTTGTCACATACGATATTGTTTTATTGTTTCTTTTTTTCACTATTACACATCTTAAGCGTCTTAGCAATAGTGTCTGTTGCTATTAAGCCCTCTTCCTTTCTTTCTTTATTTGACCGCTCCGGTGGGCTAGTGGCTAGAGCGTCCGACTCGGATGCGGGTTCGAATTCTACCCGAGTCAGACCAAAGACTTATGAAAATGGTACAAGCAGCTGCTTTGATTGCCGCTCAGCATTAAGAGGGTAGTATTACGACTGGTTGGTCTGGTGTCAGGATAATGTGACCTGGTGGGACATCGTCCTATATCAGAAGGTTTGAATGTCTTTCGTAACAGGTCTGACTGACTTTTATCATTTGATTTCAATGTCGCCCGCAATTCGTCCGGTTCCTGAACACGCCTACGGATTCAAGATTTTTCCCCATCTTTATTCGTCCAGATCTTCTTTACAACAAATAAAGTTTCTATATACAGCTTCTAACACTCGTTTCTTACCTTTATGGCTTCTTTCTTTCAAGCATTTCTTGAGTGGTGGTCTCCTCATGCATCTCGGAATCAGTAACTAGAGTTAATGACCCAGTATGGCAGTACATGATAATCATATATAAGTATCCATCCTTTCTACATTGATTGTCACAATTCCGTCTAGGTTTTTCTTGTTTGGCCTAGAGAATAGTTGGTCGTTTAAATATATTTGTATGTCAGCAGTGACGAAGATGTGTGACTGGCCTAGTTTAAGGACTAAATTAACTAGCCAAAGCAGCACTATATACACCCGGGAAAGTCCGTGGGAGGAACTTGAATTAATGGTAAGCATTAAACTTTGGTAACCTGAGTATTATCTACTATCAAAATGGAATTTACGACGCTCCCAGCTGGGAATTTCTGCGGCTCATCATCTGGGTTTGTAATACGGCTTATTTTCCCTAGATTATCCCTCTTATATTCAATTACACAATCGAGTGAAGCGACGTACGCGTCTCTAAACAATGTATAGCTAATAGGCAGTTGCTACAGACTTATGATTCTTGCCGTACCTAGTTTAAGAGATGTACACTTAGTCAGATATGCCATTTTTGCATTACACACAAGCTATGTACTAAAACGATCTACAATGGCACATTATGCAATATGCCGCATTGAACCATCACCACTTTATTTAACAAAATGCAGTATTATCCTATCCGATCTTTTATGCTAATGGCACAAATTAGGCCTCTACTAGCTTATTATACCACAGACACTAAAATCATTATTTAGGCACATACACATAATCTTTACGTATAATTGGGTATAACTGAATACTATCGTCATTCATGTTTTTAGTTCCAGTAATCCTATCAAGTGATGGTCCTTGAACTAGCTGGCTTTGGCCTCGTTTGTAAACAACAATAACTGTAGCGTGTACTGTTGAATAACAGCCCAACGTGTGCATGTTTTGATGAAACTTTTCTATTGCTGCGTCACCTTGGACGTCGTCATTGTCGTTTTTCCCCTAGGGAGGTATATTATATTTTATTAGTGCACAATATTTTCTACACTTGTTTATGATATTTTGGCAACTGAAAATAATCCCTAGGCTGTTTTAGCAGAGCATTTATCAGTACAATCAAAAGATCTCCTGACAACATAAACTAATCAAACTCAAACAGCAATTTGGGAACAAATTCGGTATATGGTCCAGTGACAATCTGGCTGTTTGGTTCATAAAATGTTATATCTGTGATACTTGCAGTTTGACACCTCATCATACAAGTTACCGGGTGAAGAACCTGTTGGCATCAATTTTGCTTGTATAAGAATTTCGAATACTTGCAATTTTCAACTGTTACGATCATGTAGTTTACTTAATTGTGTGCTAAAATTTGAATTCTTTTTATTTTATTTTTGTATCATTATATATTATTATTGTGATGATGATTATGTTCACAGGGTCTGATATTTTGAAAGAAACGTCGTGTTTATTTAGAACGTAAATATGACTCTTGGAATGCGTAAGATTTATTATAGATTGCCAGGTGGGTAAACAGCCGGCGAAAGTGATTGGTTGTGACCAAGGTCATTTCTAATTATACGTGTTTACATCCTGTGCTGCGATGGTGAGATGTTGAAATAACCACGCGCTTTTCGTGCGCGCTTGAAATGACGTCTTAGTTCGCTTTAAATACTCAGGTCCCTGTGAAATCGGAGTGTCACTTTTTAACACCTTGTAGAGTCGTTCTTATACCTTGAGAAGAAGATATTATTTTTCTTGTGCTGGAAAGAGTTTAATTTTCTTTCGAAATGTGTCTTGTTATGGATGACAGCTATAGGAGTTCATCTACTTTTTAAATAATAATTATTTTCCCTCGAGAACTACACAAGTGGCTTAGGACAAAAACATTTAGTGAAATTGATTCTAAGTTGGAACAGAACAGTACAAGTTGTGGTTCAACGTGAAATTCTGGACATTTGTGTAAAGACTTCACATGACGGCATCATCCACCATCTTAGAACGAAATTGAGATTCAAACTAGATGCAGTTAGAACTATTATTGATAGGACTTATATATTTTTCACAATTCTAGGATAAATGTTTGGATTTTCTTCGCAAACCATAAGTCCTATTTCATATTTTCACCTTTTCACCGTGTTTTGTAGGGAAATAACTTATTTTTATTAAAATTTACAAAGCTTGTTGTCTTCACTCTTTTCTTTTGTTACTTTAAACGAGCCTATACGTAACAAAACATTCTCAGAAATATCCATATGGCTTTGTAGTTCATGTGCTTTACGCAGTACATTGCACGCCGTAATTTTTTAAAAGATATCACGTCAGAATGTGCTCGGCATTCACCCAATAAAATAAACTAATAGCATGTCCTTAAAATGTTGATTAAGCGTCCCCTTCAATTTCCAGAATACGCTTTTGTTCAGACCCTTATTTGGAAACTATCAGATTAGTTGTGCTTAATTGTGCTACGCTGTGATATGCTCTTCTGTCGATCTATTAGTTCGTTGAATGCAGAGTCACTTGATGTTTGTTCGGTGTTGTCAATAGTTTTTCTCCACGCTGCATTGATATTGCACTTTACGACATTACTATAATAACTTTAATGATGATACGTACAACAAAGATCAAGTTTGTCCGTAGAATGAACTTCATCGTCGATTAAAAAAAAAATATTAGTTCTGTCTAGCCGATGCAGCACCTTGGACCTTTTCCCTTGCACGACATCCTGAAACATATTAGTATCTGTGTTAACTTCTCTCCAGTCTCCCATGGCTTACTATAAATGAAATGGACACTTCCTATACTAAACATGGAAGTATCGTCTTTGTTAATTCATTGGGCACGTATACTATTAGTACATGATTCAGATTAGATTTGTTAGGATAACATGCTCTACAACTTTTGTAGTATGATTTTTTTATTGTGTCAGATAAAATGTCGTTTTGTAGAGACGTAAGATTCTGATAAACACAGTCCATCACAAGCTCACCTGCCACGACTAATATGGTATGACACCCATCTATGGAGGAATTCTTGACGATCCTTCTCTCTCTCTCTCTCTCTCTCTCTGTATAAATTTCACCAGGTTATTCAAGCTCAGGATAAGTAAAGTTGTACTCTTCTATTGTAACTTTTTGTGCTTCATATTAAATTTGAAAACGCAGTTTGTTCCTTAGTCTCTTAAAATGAACATGAGTGAGAAGAACTAAATATGTAAGTAAGCTAATTTACATAAAGTTTGCATTCACAAAAGAGGAGAATGAAAACAAAATATTTGATACAAGTTTATGTTTCTATTTTAAAAATTAGGTAATATAAGGAATCTTTGCTATCAGTTTCAGTTTTGCTTCTTTTGTATTGGGTTTGCATGTAAAAGCGCAATTTATAGTGAGACATATCTAGTTGGTCTTACCACAACAATTCATTGTGTACAGAATATATTTACGGCTCTCAAAGTAGTTTGCATTTTATTATACATTTGGTTGATCCCATGTTAAGTCTCTTTTAAACTAGCCATATTATGTTATCTAGGATTTTTCAAGTTGGGGTTGAGAGTGCAAACGTGGATTTGTGTACTATACACATATCATTGTAGTTTCAAAATGTTGTTTGTTCAGTCAATTAGAAATTGCTTGTCAGTTATATTTTCCTTTAAAATAAACAATGTTATAAATATGTGTATTAGGTCTCCAAACTATTTAGTATTTCGTGTGCGATGCATTATCTACTCTTGACTTAATAAACTTAAATAGCAATTAGCAGTTGCAATGACGGATGCATGTATGTAACTGTGGTACGATTATTTTACACAATACAAGGCGTGGTAAATGAAATAGTTCTTGTTCTGGTATGTAGGATTGTCATGACGATAATAATAATAATAATAATAATGACATCAATATGCAAAATGACAACAAAGATAATTTATACCACGTCTTTTGATGATGGTTGATATGGTGCTTAGATTACAATATGGTCACAGCTATATAAAAAGAGTAGCTACAGTAGCAGTAGGAGGGGAGGAAATTTGAAGACTTGTTTTGTATTATTATTATTATTATTATTATTATTATTATTAAGTGTTGTATTGTTATATTAGTAGTAGTAGTAGTAGTATCCCGACCTTCTGGGTTATTATAGTGACATTCATGACAACATCCATGAGTTTATTAGTTATTATCATACGTTCAACATACATTCGCCGTCGATTCTATCGAACAGAAGAACATCGATACAGATAGTAATCGTCTCAACAAGGCCTAAGCTAAGTACTGGAATGAGTTAGTTGCTCCTACCCCAGGGAAAATTAAATAGTAAAATATAACAAACATTCAATCTCCGGTAGACAATTTAATCAAAGTTATCTTTAACACAATTATGTATATGTAACATATTCACATCAACGAAGAACAAATAAGTTACATGCCTAATTATAAAATACTTGAATCAATACGCGAAGTGATGTAAATACGTTTACGTGGAAATATAGTACTTTTCCTATCCTTTAAAAGTTACTTCTCCCATGTTGTTGTTTACTATTTCACGTTGATATTATCATATATTATGAGTAGCTACATTCCATTTAACAGTATGTTATGTACGTACGTGAAAAGTGCTCCAGATGAGATGCCGCATCATGAAATTTGATCTTTGTCTTTCCCCATTTATAGATTGCACACAGAGGAAAACAAACTTTTAAAGAAAGAAATATTTATGAATGGTCTGGAACCAATATATCTAAAATCGAAGTGGAAAGAAATATTTTTTCTACAAGCGTTCGGAAAATAAATATCACGATAATATAACGCGATAATATAACAGGCAAGTATAAATGTGTTAATAATGTGTCAAACAAATTGTGTGGTTTTATCGGAATCATCTTACTACTCAAACAATGATCTAATTTCTTTGTCATAATTAAAGCAAGAGTTTATTTTGTTTATTTTCTTAGATCAAATATTGATGCTATAATTCCTTGTATTACATCATTATTTTAATGATTGCATTCTTTTATTCTACTTCTATTCCAGGCAAAGAACGGTATCTTTATTTTGATGCTACTAATGAATCATATGCAACATTAAAGAGCAAACCAACACAAATGAATGGCCTACAGTGTTTAAATTTTTGGTATAAATTCAGTGGACATGCGGAGTCACAGATTAAAGTCTTTGTACAGGATATAGGTGCAGGCAATGATTCTGCGATTTGGGAAACGTCAGGTAGATGGGATACTGGTTGGCTTCTCGCCACCATTGAAATTGATGTTCAGTACAGCAGTATGGTAACGATTCTCATACGAGGAACAACTGGAAGATCGCAGAGCCAGATCGGAATAGATAACATAGTTATCAACTCAGCCTCTTGCCTAGGTAATAATAACACAAATGGCGATACTAATTTCAAGCTCGCCAGTTCTATCAAAGATAGAGAGTGGAGGGTGTTTTCCTCTTTTGCCGCATTAATATCGAATATATAGCATGATATATTAGTCAAGTGAGGGTATACAGCGAGTGAAAATTATTTCCTTTTCTTCGGGAATATGAAGTGTATCCGATTTTAATCCAGGAAAAAGAAAATTTAATTTCCGTTTGCAGTACATTTGCTTTCAAAAGGATTTTAATCTCATTACAACATCTTGTTTCATTTTTCTACCCCATCGTAACTTATTTGGGGTATTACGAGAGATCTCAAAGTGTAAAGACCCGTTCAAAAATGTTTCATATATATTAAGGTGGAGGACCCCAGTAGCAAGTTCCGTCGAGCTCGTACACACAGGCGTGTTGACAGTTATGGTGTAGGAAAGGATTGCAAACTGCTAATACATTTGAAAAGATATCCAGATATCGCTAAAACGGTTTCCTATTATCGTTGCAACGATACAGTTATTATATTTTGTACAGTTGTAACAATAACAGTTATTATACGAATGCAACCGAACAGGAAAAAATACTGTTCCAAGGGTATAGGAATTCCAGTTTTAGAAAATACCATCGCATTGGAAAACATTAATAACCGCTGTATCGGCATATCTGAAGTGCCCGTTCACCAATAAACTTTGGCATGGTTAAAGTAGTGTGATAAAGTTGCATCAAATAATAGTTTAGACTCATCTCGTACACAATAGGCACCGATGAAAAGGTAGGGGACATAAGCTTGTAGACAATAAAAAATGTCTACTCAAAATTATTTTCATCGTCTAACACGTCGCTCTTGCTTTTATCGCTGGTATCTCAATTGTTACACATTTGCCCTGCTTATTTTTGGGGGGAGATAGGGGTTGGTGCGTGTATCACAGGAGTACTGACATGGCACAAACATTATAAGAAAATTTATACCTTTCTCGTGTGAAAAAGATTGGGATATATTTTCCAGATTAACAGAGAGAAAAAAAAACAATTACAATTATAAAAGTATTATCTTATATATTTCTTTATTTAGCTATCAATTACATACTAATAAAAAGTTCCATTTCTTTCTCGACACACCGTTTGTCGTTGTGTAACCCAAGAACGTTTGTATATATGTCAACAAGTTGTAGTCTTTATGTGATAAATTCATCCTATCATCTTTCAGATTGTAACTTTCTGGACGGACTTTGCAGATGGGAAGGAAATGAGTGGACAGTTCCCACAAGTAGTAGAAAATAATCATTCTCTTTAACCATTTTATCCGAGAGGAAACCTTACTTTTACACATCTGAAGATGTTCTACGTCTTTGAGTGCCTCATAGCTTTTCCTTCTTCTATAAAAGGCTTACATGTATAATGTCCTTTTCCCGTGTTTCTTTTCAATAAAAGTATCGATATCTTGGTTCCTTTTCTATGTTGATGAGCTTAGTTCCGCTTATCTAATGTCCCCTACTTCTCATTTCTGATAACATGCATTCTTTCTCTGAATGTTTTGTTATTGTACATGATAGTTATATAGTTGATACATTATTCAGATATTAGTAGTTCTGGTTAGCATCTGGTTCACTTTTATCCAGTACCCTATTTTCAAAATTGAAAACAGATATGGACACAATTTAAAAACATTATATATATATATATATATATATATATATATATATATATATATATATATATATATATATAGTTGTAACTCTAATGTCACAAACTAAGTAACTGATGGAAGCAAACTAAACAAGTTTTGTAAGACTTAACAAATAATTTAATTATCAAATTCCGTACAAATCTCAAAACTAGAAATGCACTGGTCCGCCAAGATCGTGACATTGTCAACATGGCGTTGTCCAGAACTCCTTAATTTAATTCACAAAATTTCCAGAATAATATTATAGTCGAAACAATGACCACTTTCTATTTCCAATGAACAGTCCAAGCAAATGTTTTTCTATTACGACTATATTTCAAAGCATAACCCACGTGGCAGATATTCCTACTCAATTTATCTCGAATTTGCCTATTCATAAGACCTAGCCCAACCAATGGGAAGTTTCTGCAATTTTATAAAATCGTCCACACCCTTCAGCAAATGAGAAACTAACTGGTCATTAAGAATATTATTAGTACTTGTCAAAATATACGTATTCATATATTTACAGATCCTATGTAACTGCTTGCTCTTTAATATTTCTAAAACAGACACTTGTCACTTAGGCAAAATCTGAAGATAATGAGAAATTACTACAATTTTTAGCCATGAATAAATTATAAGATCAGGTACTTTCAGTAACATATGCATTTGTATTTCAGAGTTCAACTATGCTGTCAAGGAATGCAAGTCTTCGATCGATCAACCAATGTTGTCTTCAACGATTGAAATATACCCGGGAGAAAGGTGTCTTTCATTTAAGTACCAAACGAAAGGTTTCGAAAGGGAGAAAATCTATATAGACATTAAGTTTTCTCACGGAAAGCAATGGTCATTAGTTTGGAAAGATGGATGGCATCCACAATTCCAAGGATGGAAGGAGACTAGAGTTGATATTAATTTACGAAATAAGTCCAGGATTGCAATCACATTTGCACACAGTAATTGTTCCAATGCGACATATTACATCAGCAGCATTTCGCTCAAGAAACAGTCTTGCACAGGTATCTGAAAGCAAGACAATTGCAAACGTAAAATTTTTGTTGTATCGAACGCAATCATTATTTATCTCAGAGGCTCGCCATTAATAACAAATGACGATTTCTTTCAATAACGAATAATGCGGCACCAATAATCAATATAGTTATCAATGGCTAGATCAGATACACATAATGAAAATGTTTGGAAGAAGTTTGTAAACAGAGTACAATTCCATTGCATTCATGCTATCTCCGTTTGTTAATGACGTAGGACAACATAAATTTTCCAAGGTATGTATCATTTAAGTCACAAAGTTGCAGTTAAATGAGACAGTAAATAAGTGAAACTCGTCTATATAGGTTGCCTTTTTTCAAATGACATAATATTTCGCCATATGTTACTTTATATTTGATATACTTATTTCTTCTTAGTTAATCGATAAAAAATAACCTTCTAAAATGTACTATTGATTTTTATTCTTTCCCCAATGATGGGATGCTCTCTCTCTCTCTCTCTCTCTCTCTCTCTCTCTCTCATACCATCTCTAATTAAGACCGACACAGTAGCTGTTGCCAAAAGTTATTTTGAACGTTTACGTGGATTCTTAATGCTCGTTTTAAAGTGGCTTACAATTAAATGTAGAAAAAAAGCATTATTACCAAACCTTCTGGGTATACTTCATAATGGATACAGGTTGTCAAATCACTCAACCGATGTTTTCTCGCCTTTCGTGTTAAAAAATTCAAAAGAGTAAACAAATATATTTTACAGTTTTCTATCAATGTGTTACTTTTATTTAAATGAACGTTTCATGAATACACGTCTGCATAAATGTGCGTTCGTCTCATTCTAGAATCATGTCAAGGACATAATACGGGTGGTTATTTTGGTCACAAAGTATTCATTCCTTTTAGCGATTAATCTCTTGAATTTGGTAGGTGTAAAATTTCACAAGCGTATTTTTTCCACATATACAAAAGCAATACAATGCTACTACTCGAAGAATTTTCTGTATATTTGACAACTCAAAATAACTATTATAAACTAATGAGAATGCTGAAATATGTATATGCATTATGCTTCAGAGTCAAAGACAACATTTACAGCATCGCCTACCACTGTTAATCCATCCACTATCAGCATAGTCAATGTTACTGAAAAAATAACTACCACTACTACTATTGTCACACTCACTTCCAATGAGATCGATACAAGAGTTGCTACTTCGATTGCAGCTAAGAACGTGACAGCATCTACCTATACCGCAAGCGGTAAAGAGTCTCTCTCTCTCTCTCTCTCTCTCTCTCTCTCTCTCTCTCTCTCTCTCTCTCTCTCTCTCTGGACCATCGCAGCAACATACGGGCTAATATCTCTAAAATGACGAACGTAGAGGAATCTCGTTTGTGTCATCCCACGATAGCTCTGGACTTATGAATGATGGTAAAAGTTAAGTCAAACCGACCAAAGGATGTGAGAGAGAGAGAGAGGGAGTCATAGACACAGAGAGTATTAAAGTCAAACCGACCAGAGAGAGAGAGAGAGAGAGAGAGAGAGAGAGAGAGAGAGAGAGAGAGAGAGAGAGAGAGAGAGAGAGAGAGAGAGAGAGAGAGAGACAGACAGAGGCAGAGACAGAGACAGACAGAGATAGACAGAGAGAGAAAGAGAGAGAGAGAGGGAGAGGCAGAGAGACAGAGAGAGACAGAGAAAGTACTGTTACTAGAGCAGAATAATGACTAGATCAACTGTAAATATATTAAAATATTTTAATTACCTCTTGTTGGTTCGTCATTTCGCTTAGTTTATATTCCACATTAATTTCCATGCCGGTAAGTGAATGGCAGCTTTCATGTGAATGGCGTAGCTAACCATGTGTTTCTGTAGTGCTCTACTTTTATCATTAAAACCATCTTTCATGTTTATATCATAAGTATGTATTATATTCATTTAATCAATGTGAAGAAAAATAGAAACTAAAAAAGAAAACAATAAACTTATCAATATGCAAGGTGATTGTGAAAAGCCACAAAAGGCATAGAACTACATTTTGTAGCTGGGGCCCCGAGTGGCCGAGTGGTCTAAAGCGCTCTCCGTTACGGATCACTACCATCTCACCTCTGTCTGCCTGGGTTCGAGTCTAAGATTCGGCGAATATGGATATAGCCTATCGTGTGCTGAAAAATGGCATTAAGCCCCACAACAACAACAACAACAACAACAACATTTTGTAGCGGACACACTCGGGGATGTGAGTAGTTCATTCACTCGGTCAATACACAGCTGCATGTAGTAAATCTAAACTCCGTTCAAAGGGCAAATATATGTATTTGTATGTGATATAAATGAAATATATGTACAGTATGTACGCTGTACCAATGATATACCACTCGTTCTATAAATTTTTCATTAAAAGGAAACTCAGCAAGCTTCGTTTCCTTTTAATGGAAAATATATACTTCTCGTGGTATATCATTGATACAGCGTACATACTATATATATATATTCTATATTTATACCACATACATTAACAATAACATGGCAGTTAAAGTGTTGGTATAAAGGAATTTATATACCAATACTATTGGAATAATATGCATATATCAACATTCTCGCGAGCGTCTGCAGTTGATTCTAGATCAATGGTCAATTTCCTCATATTAGTCACTAGTGACGTATGAAAATAACGATGAAAAGTATTAATAATCCTCGTTTTCTAAATGAATTTAATATGGTACACATTTTCATCACAATCCTTACTGATTTCTGTTCTCCCCTCCACTCTCATGCATAACGGACAAACTATGCAGAAACGTGGAGTGTGAGAGAAAATGAATTTGGGCTGGACTGAAACCTTGAAATAGAAATTACACCAAGTAACCTACAAGACTATGGTTCGTTGTAACGATACGTGTGCACTTTCCTTGGGATTTATCTACAGTGTTTATCAATGATACAAAGTTGCAAACCAGGTCACCATTATACAGTAAATTCGTCGGTTACGTGGTACACGTACTGTGATGTATTTTAATGTTATGTTTTGTTGTTGTTTCTTAAACATACTATAATGTTCTAAAAGTCGATTATTATTAATTAAATACGAAAATGTCCAAAGGCCTGCCCGCCCCCCCCCCTCTCTCTCTCTCTCTCTCTCTCTCTCTCTCTCTCTCTCTGGACCATCGTAGCAAGATACGGGCTAAATCTACGAAATGACGAACATAGAGGTTTTTCCTTTGCATCATCCCACGATATATCTGAACTTTTGAATGATGGCAAAAGTTAAGTCAAAATGTCCAAAGGATCACACAGAGAGAGAGTTTTAAAGTCAAACCGACCAGAGAGAGAGAGAGAGAGAGAGAGAGAGAGAGAGAGAGAGAGAGAGAGAGAGAGAGAGAGAGAGAGAGAACTTTAAAGTCATACTGACAAGAGAGAGAGAGAGAGTTTATGGTCGGTTGTACTGTTGCTAAAGCAGGATAATCACTTAGATCAACTGTAAATAAATATATTAAAATGTTTTAATTACCTCTTGTTGGTTCGTCATTTCGCTTTGTTTCTATTCCACATTAATTTCCATGAGCCTGAAGATGAATGGCAGTTTTCATGTGAACGGTATAGTTAAGCAAGTGTTGGTAATGCTCTACTTTATTATTAAAACCATCTTTCACGTTTAGATCATAAGTGTGTATTATATTGATTTAATCAATGTGAAGAAAAATAGAAACTAAAAAACGAAAACAATCAACTTATCAATATGCAAGGGTGATTGTAAATAGCCACAAAAGGCATAGAACTACATTTTGTAGCGGACACACTCGTGGATGTGAGGAGTTCATTCACTAGCTCAATACACAGATGCCTGTAGTAAATCTGAACGCCGTTCAAAGGGTAAATATATGTCTTTGTATGTGATATAAATAAAATATATGTACAGTATGTACGTTGTATCAATGATATACCACTCGCTGTATAAATATTTCATTAAAAGGAAACTCAGCAAGCTTCGTTTCCTTTTAATGAAAAATTTATACATCTCGTGGTATATCATTGAT
>JAECUM010073743.1:0-15281 GCA_016617855.1 Megalonaias nervosa | reverse complement strand
TCACACAAAACAAACACTCACGAGTGTAGGGACAAGGGGTTTGTTATGGGAAACGCGCGCGCGCACACACACACACACACACACACACACACACACAAACGTATAAAAATTTATTTTAGGTTAGCACTCTCATCACTGTGGATTGCTTGGTATGTGATATGGGTAGTTGGTGTAAGGGAATGTTTTCGTTCACGTCCGTATTTGAGGGATATAATGCGGAGCGTTCGTCAATCGCGCCATTCAACACTGAATAACAAAATGGCTTCTAGGCACATGTGTTACGTGTTTAGGCTCTTACAAAACGTAACAGAAAAGAGTGAAGACAACAAGCTTTGTAAAATTTAACAAATAATTTATTTCCCTAGAAAACCAAGGTAAAAAATGAGAAAAAGAACTTATGGTTTTACAAATCAAATCCAAAATTAATCCAAGAATTAAAAAATAGAATCCTTTTATTAAAAAGTTCTAAATGAATCTGAGTTTGAGTCCCGATGAAATTCCAAAATAGAAGGCGATGACGTCTGTCGTAACCTTCAAAGTATAAATGTGTCAACAGTTCCTTGTTGAATCACAGAAAATAATATTCCAGTTTTGAATTCCGAATAAATTTCAATGAATGTCTTTTTCCAAGAATTTTGTAAGAAGCATTTATGTATTTCCAGGGAAAAGAATCACTTGTATTCCATAAAATAGAATTTCAACTCCTAAATGACCAGCCAAGGGAGTTTCATGGACTAGACTAAGAATTTCTTATCGATATAACTGAAGAACAATCTGGTAGCTCTCTAACCACTCGCCATTAGCAGACACCTCAGGTGATCTCCATTTTCTCTCAAGGACCCAATTTTTCAAAAAATAACAAACTGGGACTTGTGAGGCTTTGATTTCTCTAACAGCCCTCTGAAACAAATAGATCTTAGAATTTTGTTCCTGTGATTGTCTTTTATCACCATGACTAGAATAAAGAGAATGAGAAGTAAAAAGAGGATCGTTGTGATCAATATCTGTTGACTGATCAATACTAGGAGCAAACAGTACCTCATCAAAAGACCGATTGTTACGTGTTTAGGTTCTTACACAAAGTAACAAGAAAAGAGTGAAGACAACAAGCTTTGTAAAATTTAACAAATAATTTATTTCCCTAGAAAACCAAGGTAAAAATGAGAAAAAGGACTTACGGTTTTACGAATCAAATCCAAAATTAATCCAAGAATTAAAAAATTGAAGTCCTATTATTAAAAAATCCTAAATGAATCTGAGTTTGAGTCCCGATGAAATTCAAAATGGAGGGCGATGATGTCTGTCGTAACCTTCAAAGGGCTGTTGTGTCAACAGTTCCTTGTTGAATCACAGAAAACAATATTCCAGTTTTGAATTCCGAATAAATCTCAATGAATGTCTTAGTCCAAGAATTCTGTAGGAGCACTTTTATATTTCCAGGGAAAAGAATCAATTGAATTCCATAAAATAAAATCTCAACTCAAACTTTTCACAACAAAACACCTTTAAGTGTCAGTGGTTTAGAGCCCGAAAGCCAAAATTCGATCCAGAAAACAGTTATACACTAATTTAAAATGCAAAACAGATTCCCGGATAAGGGTCACATGGTCACCCTTCCAGAACAAAATAGAAGCTTTTTACATGCCTAACATCACATACTCCCAGTATGGCCTTAACTGAAATCAATTGTTCTTACTCTGGGAAAAAATAATACAATTTTTTTTAAAAAGTTGTTTACTAGAACTGCCACTGTTTATGAATCAAGGTCAGAAACTAGATACAGTGTTTCTATATTATAACAGTCAGGTCAAACAGAACTGAACTGAAATTCTGAAAAATGTCAAATCCAGTAAACAAAGTTACCTTATAATGGCATGTAATGGAATAAAAATATTTAAAACTAACAAATAAATAATTTAATTAAATATACAGAACACTTGGACAAGATGATGAAGTTGCAAGAGGTGGTGGGTGGTCTGTGAATTGGGGAAGAGAAGCTGGTGAGATTGGAGGATGAATGTTATAGCCCCCACCGTGTAAAAATGGAGATAAATAATTTAAAAAAGGCCAAGGAAAGATTAAGAGACATGATCAAAGAGGAATAGGAGGACAAAGAGGAAAAAGAACAGATAAGAACTTATGACGAAACATTGATGAAAGAAGAAGAAAACGAGAAGAGGAAACAAGAGGAGGAAAAGGAGATGGAGGAGGAGAAGGAAGAGAAAAAGAAGAAGATGACGAAAAATGTTATGGAGAAGATGAGAAGTTGGTGGAGGAGAAGAAGAGAGGAGACAAAACAGAAGAAAGTTAAAAGGCCCTTTTCAGGGCCACTCCATTGCCTCAAGCCACTCCATTGCCTCGAAAAGATATCTTTTCTCTCTTGCCTAAAACAAATTTTAGTCGATTTTTTTGTATGATAGATTTATGTTCATAAATCTTTGTGTAATATGTCTATGTCTCTGTCTATGTCTCTAACCACGTCTCTATGTATATATCTCTATTGTCCCTAGAGTAACGCGTATTCAGCTCAGCCACTTGCAACACTGTTCCGCCCGATTGAGGTCAGCCTCTTGCAACATTGATGCCATTGTTTCCCCAATGTCCAGTACCATGACGTCACCCCTGTTAAAATGTATTTTGTCCCTATAGTGCCGGGTCCCTGTCTGTAATGCTAATTCCCATTGTTCCTATAAATCTTGTCCCTATAGTGCCGGGACCCTTTTTTAGCATAGAAGGCCCACGGTCCCTATATCGCCCCTCTACACTACTATCGCGACCACCCTTGAGGTCACAGGTGTAACGGGGGGTTTTAAAACAATAAAGCCTCCTTAATTGATTTGGCGATCGTTAACTAGGGGATGACCTCCCACGGTGTTATTGCCCAGTGTGGACGGATAGATGGAACGTTAACAGATAACTGAGCAAGGCTATTGAAAGAAATAAACAACTACGAGCCCCCTTTACCAATAAATAAAAGAAATTTAATCAATTAATACATAACCAGAATTTCACTTTCAATCCAACTGATTTACTAAAAATAAATTTAATCAACTAATACATAACCAAAATTCCACTTTCAATCCAACAGATTTACATTGATAGAATTTAGTCGCAGTGGTCAATTTACATCATGTTACGAGTGGTGAATTAGAGAGTACAATTTCCACGCTTGACAACATCACCTGGCGTCTGTCTCCTCTTGTCTTGTGTGTCCACGTCTAATGCGTGCGCTTTGGTCCCCTTTCTGACCCTGATTCTTCCGACCTCTTTTAGATGCGGATTTCCCTCTGACTCATCGAGTTTTCCTTTTCTCGGAAGGGTATAAAACTGTTCCCTTAATGCTGTTTCTTTTCCACACAATCGTGCGTCCTAGCACTATAGCCTGTCTTCCTTTTTAAGACAGCTATCTGGCCTTTCTACGAGAGAAAACACTATTCTCAAGTTTCCCAAGGAGTCGGACCTTTTGTCTTCTCACAAGGCAAAATCGGACTGAAGAAATTTGTCTAAAGTTGCTCCTATAAATTCTCAGTCTCCCAAAACGTACGCCTAAATGTTTTCTGACCAGTCGGAAACAACTGTTCCTAAACCTTCCCCCCAAATAATCATGTCTTTCATCAGATTTTAACAGCCTAAGATATGCTGCAATTAGCTTTCCTTTGAAGATCAATTATTTGGTATAAAGTCTCCTCCAACCGATACGGTCGGTAATTCTAATGTACTCTCTGTCACTATACCGTTACGATGACTCGGTCAATTCCACTGAAGCTTAAACGTAGACCCTTTTACGTTTCAGAGATGAAATAAGAGAAATATCAGTGAACTTTCTCAAGACCTTTCCGGCTTGACTATGATAACTTCAATGCACAATTTATTCAACATTAAGTTTCAATAAGTCTTCAAAATTCGCCACATTACACCAGATCATTTTTGTTTTCGCGTCTAGTTTAAGGGCTTGAACCATACTCCCTCCCCCAAGTGGAAAGTCTCTAAGGAGTCAGCCAGCAAGAGGTGTGGGCCGTCCCTGTTATCTTCCAGTCTTTTGATTGTTGAGATGAGCACCTTTTACTGGCGTGTGTGTGTGTGTGTGTGTGTGTGTGTGTGTGTGTGTGTGTTGATACTGGAAGTCGCGACGGGACGTTTGGTAACTGGCATATTGTGTTTTGTACGTTCGGGGTTGTCTAAGAGGAGAGGGGGTGGACGTGGCACGAATGTTGATAGGGTACACTTGTTCCCCACCCAACCCCCCCCCCCCCCGCTGTTCATCCAGTCAACCTTTATTTACAGAGAACAGGATAACGCAAATAATAAAAAATGTTTCATCAATTTTTCGTGTTAAATACAAATACGACCGAGAATAAAGCGAAATGAATGGAAACAAGATCTGTAATTAACTTTACAATGCTATATTTTTCTCATATTGAAAAAAACAAATCTGTTCAAATTCTAAATAGTTTTCTGACGTGAAATTGATTTTATCCATTAATGCAGGGATATTCATAAACTTTCTTATTTGAAATTGTCGTTCATTTTTAATTTTAAATACAAAGTTACAACTTTATATTTCACTCCATTGTTAAATTTCCTTACGGCCCTAATAATGGTCCATATCGGGGGTCGTGCACATATGACGTCACGCAATTTTTGCCATTGTATTTTTAACCCAGCCCCCCATGTCACACTTCGTCACAAAAACCCAGACCCCCCCCCGCTATGTGACATCACAAATCTCATACCCCCCCCCCTTTATTTTCCACAATTTCTTGTAATACTGAAAAGTAAATGTAATGTAAACAGTTAACTATGCAGACAAAACAACAATCTTTTATGTAAAATAGTGTTTAATTAATCAGGCTTTTACATGGACTGCTTGGCCAGTTATAAAAATTTTAAAATAATTTTTAAAAATTAAATTTAAACAACAAACAAAATGAAATGTAAATTAAACACATCAATCACTTCAATTTTTACTAACATTAAAGTTTCAAAAAATTCACAAAAATTCTAAGGGTTTAAAATCTGAAGTATTTGTAAATGAATTACTTCTCTTCATTGTTATCATTATCAATATATCCTGTTCCATGAGCTCTGAATTTAATGGATCCATATAGGCCTACTCAGAAATGGTTGGGTAATGTCTCCGATCAACTGGGACCATATTTCGACCAACGTTTCTCCGGCAAATTCAAAGTTTTCTTCTCTAGCTCAAGGTCAATTTTCTTACCTTGTTCGTCTAAATGGCTGCCATAGTTGTCATGAGGTAATATTAACCCACTCAGTTCCCTGCTAAGTGGCGTCATCTTTCTCTCCACTCTGTTAAAAGCACTTCGTCCCGGAGCATTTGTTGCAACGAAGACCGAGTCAAGATCATGTTTCAAGAAATGGTAGATGGCAACCGTAATGACTTTTTTGATATCGTGGGTTTTCATCCGGCCCACCATCAACAGTAAACACGAGAATTGGCTGACCAATTTATCAATACCAGTCCTGATTATGGTATTGAACTCCGTCAGACACAGCAACTTTTCAAAGTCAAATCCATGGCTGAGTGCTCTTGATGCGGAGTGTTTTCGAGATGGGATGGCTACAAATGTTGGGCCAGAAAACCCAACAGCGTCTCTGTTTCCAAGACCGTTGCGATGGATCTCAATACCGGCATACACCGAGGGTATAAGCTTGTGCCAGGCAGCAACTAACCAGTCATGGTCAGGACGGCTTATTTTATACTCAGCGTGCATTAGCAATGGACTCTGCTTTTTGGCAGCGACCAGACCAATTGGGACGGGATATTTATCGTCCCGGCTGGTAAAACCTCATCCGGTCCAAGCATGGAATACAGTTCTTCCAAATGTCTTATTATAGCTGTGCAAAACTGGCCATTCAATATCCATAGGCTCTCTTAATGTTATCCGTCATGCTAGTTTTCTATTCATTCCCATAATGATTCATCTGGTTTAATATTCCATACATCCACACTGTGACCCATAATTTTATAATTTTATGTTTCCAGGGTCCGCACAGTGTCCCGTCCGCAATGTTAACTTTCCCTTCCCTCCATGGTGCATATACCCCAGCCCTAATAGTACATCGACCCCAATGAAATATCTCCCATAGTGTCTCAGATGTTATCATCATAAAGTACTCGTGTGTGTGTGCGCGCGCGCTAATTATCTAGTGGTGGGATATTTCGAAGATTATCTATGGCCGTGTTTACACACTCTTTCCCATGAAGATAAAGACGAAGATAACAAGAACGACGACCAAGACGATGATGATTATTTGTAATACTAAGCCCTATGAAATTTATTTATTTATTTTTTTTTTTTTTTTCTTCAAATTAGTCCTATTATATAAAGGGGGACATTAGTTACTGTCGTTGTGGCTATACAACAGCAGTGTTTTTAGTCTCTAGGATACATCCGTTCTGTTGTTTTTATGTCATAGCTTGGACTTGTGATAGCGATAACTCAAGGGAAATCACTTGCAAGTCCTGTCGTGAGTGGATGAATAACTGGGTCCCATATTAGATTCGGTAATCAAAAATAGTTTTGAGATCTAACAGAAACATTATATGAAGTATATTGTTCGTTAAGCTGTATCGACCATGTCTATAACAACTGACAAGATTGTATGCATACTCTAAACCGTAGCAGTCATATTCCATCCATCTGTCGAAGCACTGTAACTGGAGACGAGAATTGCAATAACAACCATGACAGGTTACAGTGTAATGCTATAGTTATGACTCATATTCAAAAGATTCCCTTGCAGCTCGCCCACCTCCAAGTTACGCAGGTGATATGGCATTAATTATGCACCTACGAAGGTAAATTTCCCAGTGTTATGGGTAAAGTGGTCACATTCCAACTACTCGGGGATTTTTACTCCTTGACGTGTATGGTAACCTATATACATACATACATACATACATACATACATACATATATATATATATATATATATATATATATATATATATATATATATATATATATATATATATATGACAGATGATTGTATGCAAGCAGGTCAACTGTTGACGAACGAGCACTTAAATGCTGTAATTAGTCATGAATATCGCGTGGAACCATACATAACGGAAGGAAGGTTATTATTTTTATCCAATCAAATGAAACTGGAAATTCCGGCCACTTAGTGGGTAATTCCGACCATTACAAACAGACCTATTAATTAATCACTTTTGTTTATACTAATTCTTGTTAAAGTTTGGTTATCAGTTTATGAGTCATTAAGATGCAGTATCTAGCCATCATTTTCATAAACAATCCAATGCAAGAGAGACGGGAGAGAAACACTTCTAAAAGTTTCATATGAATTCATAAGAAACATTGATTTATGTTTCTCATATTTTATTTTCCATCATAATCTTATTGCTTATTTTTTGTGATGATTGTTAGTGTTTCTTTGTGGTCAGAAGTAACCAGCTGGTCTATATTACCAGAAAAGGACCGGGGAGGGATTGACCACAACTGAAATCTTAAAATATAATTGACCCATGGGACACACAGTAAAGAAATTGGAACCTTACATGTAAATGGCACATATTTGTCTGCTTATTCGGTGTTAAATTAGATATTTAAAAAAATATGCTTTAATATGATTCAGTAATGTCAAGTAAGTGTAATAAATTAAATAAGAACAACTTATTAGGCATTTCTGATGACTTTTATTGCAATTGCCTAGTAAATATTCTGTCAGATTGCACCCATTCAACCATAGTCACCATGGTTTTTCTGAAATGGGTCTTGAAAGTTGGTTCTTTTGACTGTAATTTAGGACCATCTTTGACAAACTACATAGTTCAAACCATCATTTTTTCAATAATGACAATCTCCAGATGAATAAAAATATAATGGACAATAATGATGGTTAACAAGTCAGCATTTTAGCATATGGTCAGTGGGTTTTATTGGTCAGAAACTTGCTGACATCAGCAGATTGGTATGTGGTTTAATATAACCCAAGCAGATATCCTCACTTGCTAAACAGTTCTCATCATCTCTTGTGGCACTTGAGTTATAGGGATATACCTCTCTTTGTATACTTCATCAGATATCTTGTGTCATCCCATTAGATCTTCCAGACACATTACTTTATAATGCATATCAACCACCCAGGCAGTGTTGGAGGGTTTTTGAGACTCAAAAAATGTTTTGAGGGAATGGGGGGGGAGGGGCAGTGCTCATTACCCAAAAAAGCCATGTTGTACAATTAAAAATAAGTTATCTGCCCATTTTAGCCTTTAGAAAATGACTTGAAATTTAAATTTGAATAATATAAAATATATTTTCTTTTAAGCATTTATATACTTAAGACAAATAATAGTTGATAGACTTAGCATTGTCCAATCTCACCACACTCACATGCCTATATGCACACACTTGCAGAAACACAATAACAGGCATTAAATTAAAGTACACCAAGTTTCTGTCTTTAAAATTTATTAAACAATGGAATACTGTGTTATGTATATCTATATTTTTTGTAACTACTAGTTTCATGATTTTGTCTAATTTTTATAATTCTTATTCATGGCTGTAATGTGTACAGAATATCTTTAGTACAGCCTGGCCTATGTTACTTCAGTATAGTATGACGTAGGATTTTTAAATAGATGTTTGCGTATGTGTATACAGTTAGTAATAATAATCTTAATAATAAGACTTAAAATGATGCCTGTGGTGTGGTTGCGCGAGGTCATGTAAATATACATAGTTTGTCATAAATCAATATTGTATGATGTCAAATTGGGTCTATTTCGAAGCACAGTTGCATTGTACGGTGTATATAATGAAAAGGTAAGCAATCAGTTTCATTCCGAATTTTGGAGTCATTCACACTTATTGTGTTCCTGTTGTAAATCTGCAGATGTGTTTTATGATGTACTTGGATATTTTTCAAGAGGAAAAACATTTGTTTAGACTGTTCAGTGGAAATAGAAAGTGCTCATATTTTGGACTATAATATTATTCTAGAACTGTTATAAATTATTCGAAGGAATTCTGAACAACGCCATTTTGACAATGTCATGGTTCTAGAAGGACCAGTACATTTCCGGTATTGAAATTTTTAAGCAACTTTTCGTTCATTTAGGATTTTCATAGACCTTTATAGGGACTAGTTTGGATTTGCTTAATAACACTGTAAGTTCCTCTCACATTTTTCATTTATAACTTCGATAATTAAATTGTTTGTTAAGTTTTATAAAACTTTTGGTTTTGCTTCTTTTCTGTTACTTAAGTTTGTGGCCATAGAGTCGTAACAACAGTCTTAACTAGATGCTGTTTTGGCTGCTGTCAGTAATTCATTGGTGTGTTTGAAGATGATTAAAGTGTCATTTGTTACGACCCTGTGGTTAAATTACTTGTGTGTTAAAATTTGAATTCTTTTTAATTCTTTCTATTTCATTTATATTTCATTTTTATATCATTAAATATAATTATTATTATGATGATGATTATGTTCGCAGGGTCTGATATTTTGTTAGAAACATTGTGTTTATTTAGAACGTAAATGTGACTCGTGTAAGCACGATTTTTGCATGACGGTTTTGTCATATTAAGTAAACAGTCAGAAATAGCTATGTAAATGATTGGTTGTGACCACGGTCATTACCAATAATACTTGCTGACATTCTGTACTACGTTGGCGATATTTCGAAATCTCCATGATTTCTTCATGCTTGTACATGAAATGACGTATTAGTTTGCTTTAAAATACTCAGGTACCTGCGAACTAGTCTAGAGTCATATTGGAGAGTCATATTTTAACATCTTAGAGAGTCACATCGTAACATCTTATAGAGTTTCTAAATACCTTAAGAAGAAGGTATTCTTTTGTGCTGGAAATTGTTGTTCGTTCGTACGTATGAAGAATAACGTGTTTTGTTATTGACGATAGCTGTACTTCATCTACCTTTTAAATAATAATTATTTTCCCTGGAGAACTACTCAACTGGCTTTGGACAAAGACATTTGCTGAAATTAATTCTAAATTGGAACTGAACAATACAATTTGTGATTCACAGTGAAAATTCTGGACACTTGTTTAAAACCTTCGTCTGACGTCGTCATCCGCCATCTTGGAACGGAATTGAGATTCAGACTTCAATTTAGAACTGTTTATTCACAGGCCTTATGTTTTTCACAATTTTAGGACACATTTTAGGATCTTCTTCATAAATCTTAAGTCTTGTTTCATATTTTTACCTTTTCACCGTGTTTTCTAGGGAAATAAATTATTTTTTTAAAAATTTACAAAGCTTGTTGTCTTCACTCTTTTCTTTATGTTACTTTAAACGAGCCGATACGTAACATGTTAGAGTTCATCTTTGAACTCATTTGAGACTGGATATCTTTGCACTCATATAAGATTCATAGCTGCATGGAAGACACGTGATCACATGACATACTTTATATTTTGGGTTCTGACTCCTGGGTCACAAACTGAGCAGCATGGAAATGGGATGGGAGCCATGTCAAGGTGGGTGAAGGTTGAATAGACTCTGAAATCATACTTTGTCATATTTGTCATTTTTATAATGCATGTTATGATGCTAAGCTATTGTAGTTGCTTTGGATTAACTTCACTGGCTAATTTAGATGCCCATTATCAGCGGTGCTGCTAAGAAACTTGACTTGCAATGTGTACTCAGCAGATATTGGAATGATCCAGGAGCATCTTTTCCATGTAAATATAGGTAACATTAGTACTTGAGTCTAGCTATTGTCTACATGACTGTACATATTAAGACGCGAGGGAAATGCAGAGAGAGAGAGAGAAGAGAAATGCAATATAGAACAAAGGAATTAGAACTGGCAGGCAGAGCACACCTTCCCCTTTAACACACTAATTCAGGTTTTGATGTTACCAGAAATATTAGGTTAGTAACCCCTTTTCAAGAAGTGTGTGTGCATGTGTGTGATTTGGATTTTTAATGTAACTTTAACAGTTTTTCAGTTATATCGCTACAGTATCTTCAGTGTGGCAGTTTATAGTGATGTCTAGCACTGGGGCATCATGCTGCAAACATGCAGCATAATGTCCCACACAGTCACATTATCCTGACACAAGGCCAACCAGTCCTACCACTAACCTCTTAATGCTGAATGCTAAGTGAGGCAGCTGTTATTAAGATTTTTATAAGTCTTTGTTATGACTCTGCCAGGGTTTGAAAACATGACTTCCTGCATCCGAGGCAGACACTCAAATCACTAGGCCACTGGAACGGTGTTACCTTTTCAAGAAGTTGATAAATAATTTCCTCAGTTTGAGAAAGTTTCTAAAAACTTGAAATGAGAAAGAGAGCATTGGACTTTATTATTACAGAGTGTACTTATTGACAAAGCTCATGGAGTCTACATTTCACTGTTGGTACAACAAAGTGCTGATTATGATGTAGTCAAGAAATGCATCTTGAAGGGTTATGAGTTGGTACCTGAGGCATATCAACAAAGGTTTAGGAATTGTAGAAAAGAAACTGGACAAACCCATGTCCGATTTGCAAAAGAAAAAGAACATGGAGTTCATATTACATGTAATTAAAGAGTTCAAGAATTGCATCCATAGGGATGTCAAGACCTGTCTTGATGAGCAGAAGGTGGAAAGTTTGGAAAATGCTGCTTGCACAGCTGGTGATTATTCCTTGAGTCTCAAGGTTTCATTTTTATCAATAAGTCTTCCTCTCAGCAGTTTTTTGGTGAAAAATCAACCCATTTCATATAAGTATTCAAAATCTCAGTCAGGCACAACTTTTAGAAATCAAGCACTAATAAAATTGATCAGAAATCTTTCTTCCTACATGCATTTATCATAAACAGAAAGAACATGTCAGTTCTGATTGCAACAGATTGAAAAAATAAGCAACAGAATAAAGACCAAGCTGTTCAAATACTTTGTTTTCAAAGAGGTCAAGTCTTGTCTTGTATTGAAAGAAATACATTGCTTGGGTGAAACAAACCCCAGTCTGATTCTGTTGTAAAGAATTATGAACCGGTCATGCTTAAAGGTTATATATCACTTATTGCTGAATCTGTCAAGCCTATCCCTATTAAATCATTAATGGACACAGAAACTTCTCCGAGTTTTTTATTATCAGGTACTTGCCTAGTGAAATTTTTCTTATTCAGGGAGTAGAGTGAGGCTTTGATAGTGTTCCTCTCCACTGTGTCAATCTGGCATCAGATCAAGTCTCAGGACCCATGACTGTCAGATCAGCAACTTCTTCACCCCCTAGAGGGTATTCATTTATTACTAGGCAACGACCTAGCTGGAGATTAGGTCATGGTTAATCCACTTGTAACTGAGAAGACTTGTTTGGATCAGAAAGTTGATCCTTTTGTGAATGAAATTCCAGATTTATATCCTGCTTGTACAGTTACCAGGGCTATGGCTAAAAGAGCTCTTGAGAATGATTTTGGTCAGGAAATTATTCCTGTAGTTGACACATTTATTCGTCGGTGTTATGTATACGTAATTTAATTGTTTGTTAGTTTTAAATTTTATTATTCCATTACATGCTATTTATAAGGTAACTTTGTTTGCTGGATTTGACATTTTTCCAGAAATTCAGTTCAGTTCTGTTTGACCTGACTGTTATAATAAATGAAACACTGTATCTAGTTTCTGACCTTGATTCAGAAACAGTGGCAGATCTGGTAAACAACTTTGTATTTTTTTTAATTCTTTCCCAGAGTAAGAACCATTGATTTCAGTTATGACCATACTGGGAGTATGTGATGTTAGGCATGTAAAAAGCTTCTATTTTGTTCTGGAAGGGTGACCATGTGACCCTCATACGGGAATCTGTTTTGCGTCTTAAATTAGTGTATAACTGTTTTCTGGATAGAATTTGGGCATTCAGGCTCTAAACCACTGACACTTAAAAGTGTTTTGTTGTGACCAGTTTGAGTTGAAATTTTATTTATGGAATAAAATTGATTCTTTTCCCTGGAAATATAAAAGTGCTCCTACAGAATTCTTGGACTAAGTCATTCATTGAGATTTATTCGAAATTCAAAACTGGAATATTGTTTCTGTGATTCAACAAGGAACTGTTGACACAACAGCCCTTTGAAGGTTACGACAGACATCATCGCCCTCCATTTTGAATTTCATCGGGACTCAAACTCAGATTCATTTAGGATTTTTTAATAATAGGACTTCAATTTTTTTATTCTTGGATTAATTTTGGATTTGATTCATAAAACCGTAAGTCCTTTTTCTCATTTTTACCTTGGTTTTCTAGGGAAATAAATTATTTGTTAAATTTTACAAAGCTTGTTGTCTTCACTCTTTTCTTGTTACTTTGTGTAAGAGCCTAAACACGTAATAATTGGTCTTCTGATGAGGTAATGTTTGCTCCTAGTATTGATCAGTCAATAGATATTGATCACAACGATCCTCTTTTTACTTCTCATTCTCTTTATTCTAGTCATGGTGATAAAAGACAATCACAGGAACAAGATTCTAAAATCTATTTGTTTCAGAGGGCTGTTAGAGAAATCAAAGCCACACAAGTCCCAGTTTGTTATTTTGTGAAAAATTGGGTCCTTGAGAGAAAATGGAGATCACCTGAGGTGTCTGCTAATGGCGAGTGGTTAGAGAGCTACCAGATTGTTCTTCAGTTATATCGATAAGAAATTCTTAGTCTAGTCCATGAAACTCCCTTGGCTGGTCATTTAGGAGTCAGTAAGACTCCTCATAAGATCTTGACTCATTTTTATTGTCAGAAAATTAAAAGTGATGCTTGTAAATACTGCAGATCTTGTCACACTTGTCAGATGGTAGGAAAACCCAATCAGAAGAAACCTATGGCTCATCTGCAACCTATTCCTGCATTTGATGAATCGTTTGGCAGAATAATGATAGATTGTGTCAGTACTTTTACCTAAGACCAAGTCAGGCAACCAATACTTGTTGACCATAATGTGTGTCTCCACAAGATTTCTAGAGGCATTTTCTTTGAGAAATTTTAAAACTAAAACTACAGTAAAAGCTTTGATAAAGTTGTTTTTCACTTGTTTGCCTTCTCAGATATGTCCAGTCTGATCAAGGGTCAAATTTTATGTTCCAACAAGTTATGCATGAATTGGGCATTCAAAAGTTTAAATCTTCTGCCTGTTACCCTGAAAGTTAAGAGGTATTCAAAAAATTTGATTAAACATTGAAGAATATGATTCAGTCATATTGCTTTGATACTGGAAAAGAGTGGGATGAGGGTGTTCATTTGCTGTTCTTCATTGTTAGGAAATCAGTTTAAGAATCATTGGGTTTTAGCCCATTTGAACTAATTTTTGTTCATACAGTCCATGGACCAATGAAAATATTAAAAGAGCAACTTCTTTCAAATGAAGATTCCAAGATTAATCTTCTTGACGATGTCCCTTTCTTCAAATATAGGTTGGCAAAGGTTTGTGATGTAGCAATAACTAATCTTCACTCTACTCAGTCAAAAACGAAATTAAGGTATGACAGAAACACAAAGGAAAAATGATTTCAGCCCGATGATATAACTCTAGCTGTCTTGACCATGTTTTGACATCTTATTCAGGGTAAATTTTATGATTCTTTTACAATTGAAAAGAAAGTAAATTACTTAAATTATATCATTAACACTCCTGGGAGGTAGAAACAGAAACAACTTTGTCATAAATTTGTTTGAGAAATAGAGATAGGCCAGTTAATTAGTCAACAAATCTACCATGATGCTGAGGTTATAGATTTTACACCTGTGAAACAGTATTCTTACTGAATGAATCCCAAGCTGGAATGTTTGAAAAAAGAAATTCAATATTTGCTAGAGAATGATTTCATAGAACCATGTAAAAGTAACTGGAGTTCGTAAGTATTTTAGTGTGTTATGACTATGTTGTTTAATTACTTGTGTGTTAAAATTTGAATTCTTTTTATTTCATTTTTGTATCATTATATTTTATTATGATGATGATTATGTTCACAGGATATGATATTTTTGAAAGAAACATCGTTTTTATTTAGAACGTAAATATGACTCGCGGCTTTCGTAAGTTTTTTTTTTAGATTGCCAGGTGGATAAACTGCCGGCGTAAACGATTGGTTGTGGCCGAGGTCATTTCTAATTATACGTGTTTACATCTTGTACTGCGATTGTTAGATGATGAAATAACCATGCGTTCTTCGTGCATGTGCATGAAATGACATCTTAGGTCAGTTTCTAAACACTTAGATCCCTGTGAAAGAGTCAGTCGTTCTTATACCTTGAGAAGAAGGTATTATTTTTCTTG
>JAECUM010073739.1:0-11228 GCA_016617855.1 Megalonaias nervosa | reverse complement strand
TCTCTCTCACATCCTTTTGTCGGGTTGACTTAACTTTTATCATCATTCATAAGTCCAGAGATATCGTGGGATGACACAAACGAAAATCCTCGAGAGAGAGAGAGAGAGAGAGAGAGAGAGAGAGAGAGAGAGAGAGAGAGAGAGAGAGAGAGAGAGAGAGAGAGAGGCCTTTGGACATTTTTATATTTAATTAATAATAATCGATTTTTAGAACGTTATAGTATGTTTAAGAAACAACAAACATTACATTAAATACATCACAGTATGTGTACCACGTAACCGAGGAATTTACTGTATAATGCGACCTGGTTTGCAACTTTGTATCATTGATAAACACTGTAGATAAATCCCAAGGAAAGTGCACACGTATCGTTACGACGAACTATATTCTTGTAGGTTACTTGGTGTAATTTCTATTTCAAGGTTTCAATCCAGCCCAAATTCCTTTTCTCTCTGACTCCACATTTCTGCATAGTTTGTCCGTTAGGCACGAGAGTGGAGGGGGGGGGGAACAGAAATCAGTAAGGATTGAGATGAAAATGTGTACCATATTAAATTCATTTAGAAAACGAGGATTATTAATACTTTTTATCATTATTTTCATACGTCACTAATGATTAATATGTGGAAATTCATCATTAATCTAGAATCAACTGCAGACGGTCGCTAGTATGTTTATATATACTCATTATTGCGCCATAGGCGGATCACAATTTGATATACCAACAGTATTGGTATACCAAATTGCTTTATACCAACACTTTAAATGCCATGTTATTTTTAATGTATGTGGTATATATATATATATATATATATATATACATATATATATATATATATATATATAAGCATAAGTATATATATATATATATGTGTGTGTTTTGTGTGTGTGTGTGTGTGTGTGTGTGTGTGTGTGTGTGTGTGTGTGTGTGTGTGTGTGTGTGTGTGTGAGGGTGTAAATAAAATAGTATGATATAGGTTAGATATCTTTTTTACAATACAGATCCCCAACGTTTCCACCATATTAAGCTCTCCATCAGGGGAAGAAACAACTTGCAAAAGCAAAATAAACACGGTACGGAAAGGCCGAGTAAATCCTGAATCATGTACAGGTTTGAACGACAGGAGAAATCCATAGAAAGTGTTAAATAAAAAGTCAGATGAGAAGCACCATTAAAATATGCAAAGTACATACCTATTTTATGTTGGGGTTAGGTCGAATAACAACACTTTTACTCAAAATGTGTCGCCGACACAGTCTCGGTTAACAGCCTTGATAAAATATTTACAAATTATGGGCAATGTATAAATTACCTCCCTTGACCATTCTCGCTACAATGGAATAACACGTAGGCAGTAATTTACAGTTTGGTTAAAGTGCAAGCTTGCCAAGGCAACACAAAATTCACGTTTGAATGTAGGAATAAATCGAATGAAGAACGAAAATCTTGAAAAGTAAATTCACACTCATTAGAATCTTTGTTTAATGACGTCACACTGTGAAGACTGTCAGATACAACTATTATGTTTCTAGCTACATCACCCCAATAGTATCAATCCGCGCATAAAATATGTTGACAAAACCAAAAATGTCCTCATCTGCATACGAATACAGTCATTATTTTGACAAAATGCACACTATGAAGCATAGTTTGTACTAGCTAAGTATTTTAAAATTTAGAACTTCTTTTTATCGATCTAATAATGCAGCTGTTAATTGCATTGGCGCATAATGGGGAAAACCCATGCAAATGGATGGCTTTGCCTTTAAAATATGTAATGGAAAGAAAATCTACGTTTTTGAGTAGATATATGGATATGTTTCTTTTGTGCAGTGGAAACGCCACTAGCGACAATACAATGTTTCCACTTCACTCGTTAAATATTTCCGTATAAATACTCCAACAAAGGTAGATATTCTCTATGTATACCACTACTTCTACTACTACTACTACTAATGGGTGTATGATCCAATTCTACAATCGGACCAGCCTGGGTCAGCTACTGTGGGGCGCCCTTGGGCAATGCGTTTTGCTCCAGTTGCTCGGCACTAAATAACCTACTTGCATTGCTGTGCCGTAAAGCACCTAACCAACCTAAAGAAACAAGAACAACAACAATAATAAAAAAATAATAGAAATAATAATAATAATAATAATAATTATTATTATTATTATTATTATTATTATTATTATTATTATTATTATTATTGGTAGTAGTAGTAGTAGTAGTAGTAGTAGTAGTATATGGAGTTAATTCCCACCTCAGCTTTTAGCTTTTTGACCTCGGCCACCAGCTCCTCTGTCTGTTGAACATAGTGCCACTTGGCTTGCCTCTCGCTGTCCAGAATCTGGAGCAGGTGAAGATGTTTCTGCTCCAACTCCTCCTTCTGCTCCACCACTTTGCTGTAACTGCAAGAGGAAAAAACATTCATTTTGTATGACAAGTCATCACGATTCCTTCTTCACTATGCATGCACCGTAATTAACAGAGGTTGGTTTAATTTTTTCACAGGCGACTTTATTTATTTGTCAAGATTCTGCTCAGGCTTAGGGATCATGTTGTTATGTTTTGCTAAATAACACAAAGCATGGTTTGGTCTAACTACTTTAATGGCTAGATTACAACTCACTTAAACAGTGAAAACACACGCACACTAGTTTCTCACGCTAATGTTATCATAAGGCATATAGGGTTACAACTGAGTGAGAGCCTGGAGCTGACCTTTGGTGACCTGTAACTGTCGGACCATTTGTAGCAACAGAATGTTAATACCGTATATTACCAAAACTCCCCCTAAAAATGAGTTTTGTGCTTTTCTTTTAAATTCACGTGTTCATTTCTCCTTTTCATTTTGATAAATTTGTAAACGTATTCAAACTTGACAAAGTTCTATTTTGCACATGAATATATATTTCAAATCGTTTCTGGTGAGTTGTAAAAGTTCTACTAATTGTAGTTAAAATTAAGCCCTATGACATTCACAATCCAACTTACACGCATGAAGACAAATACATGGTGATATATTGGCATTGCCACTAAAATCTATAGTCCTAATATTTTTTTTTCTTCAATCCAGTCCTTATCACTGCTTGTAAACTGATGTGATATAACAGATGTATTATTATGCCCTTAAACACTTCCCGTTTTTAATATTCACAAGACACAATTTTCGTAATTGATAAAAATTATCGAGTTCACATAACAAAATCTCTGTATCTTGCAGGCTTTTTTATTAGACGTCCACTCCTTGTTCGAATCTCTTGTGTCTGCTTTGGCTCATTGATGATTAATGGCAACTTGTCATTCAGTTCAGTGACCTCCTGTTAGTATCCTCGTATGTATCATATCTCTGGTAATTTCTCTTTTGTTCGTAACAGATGTCTTCGGTTTCTCCTGTATATAGAACCATCGTGGGTATTCACATCATACGACCTTGGAGTGATACTTTTTATGCGACTACAGCTGGTTCCCAAAGATCTTGTCTTCTGATTCTTACTTTGTCTCCAGAAGTCAGATTTGGAAGCTCTTTAGCTGTTCTGTCATACTGTTTCTTTTGCTGATTTTTCTTTTCGCCCAGTTTCCACTTTAGGTTTCTTTCTTTCATAACTTGCGGATGTAGCTATATCTTGGTAGTAGGTAAAGTCGATCGAAGTCTTCGACTCATCAGCATTTGTGCCGGAGATCCCATATCATCAATTGGTGTATTTCGATACTCCAATATCGATAAATATGGATCTTTTCCATCTCTCTTTGCCTTATTGAGAATTCCTTTGACAGTTTGAATGATTCTTTCTGCTAAACCATTAGACTGTGGATACTTGGGACTTGACGTAGTGTGTTTGAATCCCCAAGTTATTGCAAACTGACCATATTCTTTTGAGGAGAACTGTGGTCCATTATCACTCCTTACTTCTCGTGGTATTCCATGTCTTGCAAAAACTGACTGTGTGTGTGATTACTGTGCTTGCTCGTGTATTTTCTAACTTGGCAACTTCAAAATATCTGGAGCAGTAGTCTACTATCAAGACATAGTTATAATTATTCCACATAAATAAATCTGTTCCAACCATTTCCCATGGTGCAGTAGGTTGTGTAGATTACAGTGGTTCTTTTTTATTTGACTTTCTGTATTCCTGGCAAGTAGAACAATTCGATACTGTGTCTGCAATCTGTTCATTCATGCCAGGCCAATACATAATGTCTCTTGCTCTTTGTTTTGTCTTCGCAATGCCCATATGACTTTTGTGCAACTCTTTTAGTATTTATTTAAGAAGAGCATCTGGTATTACAATCTTCTCTCCTTTTAGAACTAATGCGTCCATTTCTGAAAGTTCATCTCTGCAGTTCCAGAAATTTCTGATTTCATCCCTTTTAAAACATTTCTCGTAATTTGGTCATTTTATTATCACGTTCATTTCCATTCTTTATTGCTTCTAACTGTGTATCTGCAATCTGTATATTTGACATGATCGTGTGCACATAGCACTCAATTGCACTATCCATGTTCATCTCAGATGTGTTCATCTGTCTGTATGCTCTCGACAATGTATCTGCTACAATTAACTCTTTTCCTGGACAATACATTAAGTCAAAACTGTACTTCTGCAGTCTTAAAAGTATTCTCTGAAGTCTAGGCGGTACAGCAGATAGAGGCTTCTTCAGAATTGATTCCAGGGGTTTATGATCCGATTCAACTTGTACTTGACGACCATAAGTATATTGATAAAATCTTTCAAGACCAAATAACACAGCAAGCAGTTCTTTTTCGACCTGTGCATACCTTGTTTCTGCATCTGTCAAAGACCTTGATGCAAATGCTATGGGTTTGCCTGACTGCATTAACACTGTTCCAAGTCCTGATTTTGATGCATCACAACTAACAACGTCAGGTTTCTTAACATGAAGTATTTCAACACAGGTTCTTTACTTAGAATCTGTTTGATCTCTTTAAATGCGTGTTTCTGTGCAGTTTCCCAAACAAATTCATTGTCACTTTTCAAAAATGCTCTGATTGGCTCTGTCACTGTAGATATATTTGGGATAAATTTTGCTTGGTAGTTGACTGTACCAAGTACTCTTTCAATTCCTTTCTTGTCTGTCGGAGCGGGCATTTCTGTGATTACTATTACTTTTTCTGGGTCAGGTTTAATACCTGATGATGTCAACATGTGTCCCACATAGTACACTTCTGTTAGTCCAAATTGGCATTTTTTCCAGATTTAGTATCAGATTTATTTCCTGGCATCTCTTTAAAACATTTTTCAGTTTTCCATCATGATCTTCCTTTGAAGTTCCCCAAACAATTATGTCATCTATATCAGTCCACCCCAGGCAGGTCCTCAAAACTCTGTGCCATGCGTTTCTGGAACACTTCTTGAACAGATTTAATACCAAAAGGCATTCTTAGATAGCAATATCTACCAAACGGGGTGTTAAATATTGTCAATAACTGGCTTTCCTCATCCAGGGGTATTTGCCAGTAACCATGATTGGCATCTAGTTTGGAGCAAATCTTAGCTCCAGCCATCCTTGTGGTTACATCTTCAACTGTAGGAAGTTGATAATGCTCTCGTTTGATAGCTTGATTCAAATTTCTCGGATCTAGACAAATTCGTAGTTTTCCCGACTTGGGTTTTTCAACAACTACTAATGAACTGACCTATTCTGTTGGTTCATCTACTTTCCGTATTACATTTTTCCGTTCCACCTCTTCCAAAGTTGATTTAAGTGGTTCTCATAAAGCTGTAGGAACCTTCCTTGCTGGATTGATGACAGGTTTCATACTTTTGTCAACTGCAATATGATATTTTGTGTTTCAGGCATCCTAGACTTTTGAACACACTGGGAAATTCTTTCACGATATGATTGTCCTTATTCCTGTGAACATTGCAAACAACTTGTATTAAGTGCATATCTTGAGACGCTTTGAACCCAAGAATAGGCGGTTGGTTTATTTTTGTGATATAAAAATCAAGTTCTTGGTTCATGCAATTTAATTTGCATTTGCCTATGACAATTAGTTTGTCACCAGAGTAGCTTGTAAGTCTGTCTTGGTTGGTTTTATTTCAACTTTGTCAATGTTCATTGTATCAAAAATGTGATTTGGAATGATGTTTACTTGCGAGCCAGTATCAATTTTAAATCTGACATCAGTACCATGAAGTGTCAGAGTGACGTAGCATTCTTTGTCACCGATTTCAGTGTTTGCCTTTGTCACTGTTCATACAAAAGATGTTTCTTCCTCTTCACTTGAGTATTCTTGCATAACATGGACCCGTTTTGTCTTGTAGCATTTCAGAAACTGATGCTATTTTCGACATCTGTAGCAAGTTTTTCCAAAGGCTGGACACCTACCTTTTGCATGTAATTTGCCACATTTACCACAGTTGAATAATCTGGAGTCTGATTTCATATATAACATTTCATATCTCTATGGTTGTGCCATTTTCTTTTCTTTTTTTTTCTTTCTTCATTTTCACATCATGAACTTCTGATGCAGCTGCTTCATTTTGCATACTTTGAATCTGCTTTCTGGATTCTTCGTCTGCTCTGCAGATAGCCAGTGCTTTTTGTAATGTCAGCTGATCTTCTCGTAAAAGTCTTTCTTTTACTTTATCAGAATTAGTCCCACAGACAATTCTTTCTCTAATCATTTCATCCTGTAGATTTTCAAATATGCAGTTCTTTGCAATCAATTTTAGTTCAGTTACATATTGGTCAACGGTTTCATTCTTTTGTTGGATTCTTGTATTGAATCTGTGCCTTTCTACTGTAATGTTCTGCTTCGGACTGCAATAATCCTCAAACTTTTTATCAGTGGACCAATTTTTTTAAGCTTCGTTGGCCTCAAATGTAAATGTGTTGTAAATGTCTCTACCATCCTGACCAATAATATATAGGAAAGCACTGAATTTTTCTTTATCTTCTTTATCTGCAAGCGCAACATCTAAGTAAAACTGCACAGTCTGCTTCCACCTCCTCCAAGCTTCTGCTGGATGGTGGGAATTAAATTCCAATTCAGGTGGCTGACTGAGTTTTTCCATGATGTCACAATTAACCATTAACTTGTGTCTCCAAATTTCAGTAATGTTATGGAGATATACTTCTTAACGGTATAAATCCAACTTAATCTAAAATTTTCACTTCTGACACCATGTTATGTTTTGCTAAATAACACAAAACGTGGTTTGGTCTAATTACTTTAATGGCTAGATTACAACTCACTTTTAAACAGTGAAAACACACGCACACTAGTTTCTCACGCTAATGTTATCATAAGGCATATAGGGTTACAACTGAGTGAGAGCCTGGAGCTGACCTTAGGTGACCTGTAACTGTCGGACCATTTGTAGCAACAGAATGTTAATACCGTATATTACCACACATGTGATCCATGTTTAGTTAGCTTTTATTTACAATATATATGGCAATCTTCTGAAAAGAATTTATATCTTCCGGATTGTTGTGAGAGGTGTCACACAACCTCATTTTGGACTGATTAAGACAAAGGAATCCGGCTACTTAACAATTACGAAATAACAGGGTCGAACTAAATGGAATTTTTAAAACTCAATAATTTAATTTCAAGCAGATGAAAGGTTTTAGAACATTTGTAACAAATTGCTGCAAAGTTTTCTAAATATCTCAAGAATATACGTGCAGTTTTAATTTTAGCTCAAATAAAAATCAGAAAAGTCGTTTTGTACAAATTTCGATGGGGGATGTGTGTGATTTCTCTAGATTTTAATATAATATTTAACATACAGTTCAAGTGAGTACCTCTACAACATTTTCTCCAAAGAAAATCAAACAAATTCTTATGTCAAGGATAAATTACGAAGGTACTCGGCTGTACTCTATTCTACACAAACAGTGAATTTAAATTAATTGAAAATACGGTTGGAATCTAATATTTCTTCCATTGTAATTTATAAAATGCTCGCCACTGGTCCACGTGTTCGAAATAGCCACGTTTAAGACGTAGAAAGTTCGAATATTGGATTATTTTTTTTTCCGTCAACCTGCCACAATAAACATTTTATTCGTAGAAAATAAAGTCATCCTTGTTTTGGTACCTAGCTTTATTTATGTGAATAAAACATTACATAGATAACATTGTGAATTGTACAGTGATCTTTTGCCTTATTGTCAAAAAATACGTCAGAGTTGAAGACATCGAATCTATTTAATTGTCGACATTTGAAAAATATATGACCAATTGTAAAATCAGAAACACACCGGATTTGTCAAGATACACACTGCATGCTAGGAGCAAACTGGTCTAATAATTACTAAGAACTTTTCTGACACAATGTTCATCCACTCCCCTTGTCACAGTCTCTGTTATAATATTTTCTTGAAATTAGGAAATATACAATTTGACCCTACCTCGCCCGTCGTATAGCATCAATCCAAGCATTGCATTCCGACTCAGTCTCCGATCGCAAGTCATACTGCCGTTGTCCCTCAGATTTGTACGTGATCGTGAAGCAGTACTGCAAATTAAAAATTATAATTTAAACCTAAAGACACTGACAGATTTTTGAAAAGGCAATTCATTTTTCTACCTCTCATCAAACGTGTATCAATACGCATGGTAAGGATATGTGATGTAACTTTCTGTCAGTGGTGTCCAATACCATAGTTTCAACCATTGTTATTATTCACTGTTATTATTTTCTTTAAAATGTCCTTGGTAAGAAGACACACACTAAACTGCAGCTGCATTTATACTCTTTGAAGAAGATGACTTTCATTTTTCATTAGGCAGCTGTTCACACAACCTTCATAAGTATTTTTGTTTATTTTGTCCTTTACTTAGTCTTTGCTATAATGTACAAATTACATATTTAAAGAAAACAATTCACGACTTTGCATAGTTGCAAGTCTTGTTATTAACAATTCACATAAAGAATATAGCAGTCTTGTTTTGGTAATGTTTTCTTGGTGTTCATTGACAAACACCCCAACCTTCTTTCAAATTGAGTAATAGGATTATAAAATAAGGATAATTTCAGGAAAACAAAACAGTATTCCCTGCAACTCATTTAGCTGAGTTTTTAGCTATCCTTTGGACAAACGCAGGTGTATGTAGTTTTCTTTGTGTACCAGAAATGTGGATTTGGCTGACACATCCTTGGACCCTTGAGTGTCCTCATAGCTGTATTTCTTGTGAATACATTACACATATGAAGCAAAACTAATGACAGTGCTTAACGGAAGTTTTACCAACCATTCAAGGTACTGTCCCATCCCCGACTATCTTGCGCACATACTAACTGCATTTGACGAGGTTCGTTAAGAATGTGTCAAACCATAACGGACGTCAATGAACTGAATATTGGGGTCATCCGTAAGGATTAGTGGTACTAATTCAACTCACAATGCAAATTTTTAGAAACATCAAAATATTAAAAATTCAATAATTTTACATTTCTAAACACTTATGACCAAGTTTATAACATTCCATATAGACCCGTCCTTCATGCGTGCTTCTGTGCGGAGAAAACAACATGAGCCAATGTATTTATTTAATCCGCATGAAACACGTATCACCCATTCCACACCAAAGGATCAGGAACTACTGTCAATACTGAGAATTCCCAACTCAAGTCTGCAAATGGACTGAAACTGCACAAGCAAAATGTTGTTTCTATTTTGTTTACAGCTAAAAAGGGGTCAGCTCTCAAAAGATATTTTTGCTAAATCAAATAATCATGACCCTCAAACCAACGATAATTAAGATGAAACAATACTTTTAATATTTCTCTTTTGATAATTTATTTTGTCTAAGAATAAAGAAAGAAATTCCGGTGCCGATGAACATTTAAAAGGTATGATAATGAAATAACAGGAAGAAGCTACGGTAGAAAATTCTGCTAATATTAGGAAATATTATGATCATGAAGGCTGTAAAAATGACAAATATTTAAACTTGATAGAAAGCTATGAACTTTACACATCAGTTATTACATGTTTGCCAAAGAGGATCGATATTGACCATGATTACGAAGAACGCCTTTACATTGTAAAAGAATTATATTTTATTTCATTCAATACCACAAAAATGTCGTCAATGTGAAGCAAAATATAAGACAGATTTGCATTAATATTCATGTAGATTACATTAAAAATATACTATTAATTCTAGTGCGACGGATTAACTGTTTTGTATTAAAGAGATATAGAATGAATTATTGATCAAAGTAAAAATTTCTGTAGTATGACGTGATTCATTTATTTCTATTCATTGTATATTCGTTCATTTGCCAGAGATCGATGCCATTGAAGTTTGCTCATACATAGGTCACGTAATGCTTTCTGTTTCTCCAAAATGTTCACTGACAAGTGCGTGATCAATATAGTCTGCGGAGTAGATCAGGGCAAGGTCATCTTTCATACATTAAAACACTGTTGTTCCACATAGATCATTTCATTGTCAAAGTTTTTAGACAGTGTTGTAACCATGTTACACAGCATGTTATATATCATCGGAGATAAAATAGTTCAATTTATTGACCGATATACATGGTTGAATGTCGCAGTAATTTCAGGAAATATTCTGTGTGCTCTCCGCGAATTTTAATCCAGGCTGATACAAGAATAGTTATATTATGTCACAGACTATAAATTTGCAAAGGAAGTTTTATGCGCGCCAGTTATCTTTTAGATATGATGTCTAAATAAAGATAAAATTTTCCAAATAAAGGTTACAAAATGTTTTTTAATGGTATTTCTAGATTGTTTCCTTTGCTTCATCAGAAACTTTAGGCAAGTTTGACTACGAAATTATGTACCTATATGTTCTTATATGGAGAGAGAGAGAGAGAGAGAGAGAGAGAGAGAGAGAGAGAGAGAGAGAGACTTTATACTGTGATCATTCTTTGATCAAAAGGGCTGTTTAAATGGACAATCCGAATAAAGCGCATCTTTACTTAAATATCAACATTTAAGAACACTTTTAATATCATCTATATTGTATACATCAATAAAAATTACACCTGTCCATAAAGGATAAAATTGGGAGGTTTCTTTAGTGTCCGCTGATAAAATATGTTTAATGTTAGTTGCTTTGAATTAAGTCCGCTTATATCCTTGTCAAAGTTATAAATCCTATAGGTAATGGGTATGTACAATCTAATGACATAAATTAGTGTAAATATACTGAATCTGAATGCTGTAATGATATATAAATATTTAAAAGAGCGAGAGATTATTAGATGCAA
>JAECUM010073738.1:0-16746 GCA_016617855.1 Megalonaias nervosa | reverse complement strand
ATGGAAAGTAATGATGTGCGTGTTAAACCTCACGGATGCAAAAGCGATTCCACTCGTGATCGTGGTCTCTACTGGTTTTCATGGTCAATGTCATCCTTCACGTGAAACCATGCGGCTACCACCCTACGGATATCATTAATGCCTGAGGAAACTACTGCGGGGTTCAATGTGCCCTCATCGAATTGAGCCTGTGAAAGAACAATATTCGTTTCCTGTGCGTTTGTCTGAATACTGCGACTTTGAAAGTCGATTCCAAACCTTCCAAGGAAGGTGGCCTAAACATCTGGGAGGACCTACCCCCGAAGACTTAGCCAGAGCTGGATTTATCTACTTGGGCGAAGGTCATAAAGTCAAGTACTTCAGGTGCGATGTCTCACTTCACGAGTGGGAACAGAACGATTACGCTTACCTGGAACATGCTAGATTGTCTCCGCACTGTCACTACCTAGCTTTAGTGGGACGACCTCAGTAATCTCTTGACGGATACTTTACAAGAGAATATTTGCGGTGTGCCTGTGGAATTGAGAAAGCGCATCGTGGAAAGAAATTAATGACAGTATTCAGACTGCCGGATTACTAACACATTTTACAATAACTGTATCAAATGAATTTGAATCGTCGTGTGGTGTGTGTCTTAGTGGCTTCCTTTCTGATATTACGTTTAGCAGCCGATTCCTTGTGGGCTCTTTACGATCTGTACTGTGAGGTTCCACCAAAAACATGAGGGTGATACCTTTAAGTGTACACGAGAGACTCATTCTGTTATAAGCTTTGCGCATTCGTCTCGATTCTTCTCGACCTCAAAGGGAAAAAAAGATTCGCCAAAACTCAAGATGTTTACGAAGATATGTTTGTAGCGTGTGACTTACACCCTTACTGGTCAGATGTACTTGACTAGAAAAGATTGGGTTTCGATGCTTGGACAAAAGAAGCGGAAAATTATGCCCAAGATTTGTGATCATAAATTCAAACGTTCAGTGAAACGAGTAACCTTTCAACCTGTGTTAGCCATATTATCAGATTAAGAACCCGACATGGAGGAAAACAACTCCATTCTGGACAGGACCATCATTGACATGGACATTACCGAAAGGCCATTCCGGATGGACCCTTGTTCAATTGTGCCAAGTGTAGAGGCTCTCAGAACATTACAAACTGTCTCTAGGACACCACACCTTCGTCGCCAGAAATGTTGTACAATGACTTGTTAAAATTCCACTTTTTTGTCTTTCGTGTTCAATTTTAAAAATGTTTTGAAATAAACGTGTCCTGAAAGAAAGTATAAAAACTCTTGTCATGTCTGTCTTCGTTTCAAAAGTGACATTCCCTTCACTATGGCTACCTCAGATGTCTCTCCTCCCTCCTCCACCACTTTCAAAGTCATCGACTTAAACTTCGATCATGATAGTTGGGAGGCCTTGTATCTTCTCCATCCCTGTAACATGTTAATTGCTGGACCGAGCGGTTCATGCAAATCCGAATTTGTCAAAAGTTTGTTCGAATATAAACATCATTTGATCGATCATCCACCTTAACCTATCATATTGTGTTACCAAGAGTGGCAATCGGCGTGGTCTCCTGCGAGAAAGTCAATACGATTACATCGTGTTTGTGGAATGCATTCCTAACGAAGACGACGGGATCGTGTCTGACCCCAGTCAAACTCATAAGGTTATCTTCGACGACATGTTAGGAGAAGACGAGGAAGAAATGAAACTGTGGTTTACGCGCAAGAGGCATCATCGTAATGCCAGTGTCATTTACATCACCCAAAATATGTTTCAACAAAATCCCATCGCACCATCAGTCTCAATGCTCATTACGTGGTCTTCTTTAAAAGCCCTAGAGATAAATCGCAAGTGCATGTGTAAGCCAAACAGTTACGAATTCCTTGGCTAACTCATGCGTTCGACGATTCCACTCAAACCCCACACGTCTATTTACTCGTGGATTTAAAACCCACTATCCCTGATTATTTGCGATTTCGTACCCATCTGTTTCACTACTGGTACCAAGACGGAGGGCCTGTCGTGTACACGTCCCCGTGGACTTCAAAAAAATCTATACAAACGTCGCGCACTTTTGGTCTGACTCACACATCGTCAACGCGACGTCCCGTCAGTCTCATCTTCCTGTCAAATTGAACGTGCCTTGTAAGGTATCAGTCGCGAAAACAAAAATCCACAAATACGTGCTCGTGTCTTAGAAACCAGTCGCAGAGAAGTCTTGCGATGGTTTACGCTGACAGCACGTCAATAACTTCAAGGCATCATTCACATCCTACATCAAACCAAACGCTGTTTTGAGAGAAACATAGTATCCTTGAAGCATTTGGCAGATCTCCGCATCGACACTCAAACCAAAAAGCAAATCATTTTGAAACCTGGAGGTAGCTATCTCGGAGGTGTCATCATTCACTCCCTCTTAAAATGGAATCCTAATGCGCCCAAAGTCATCCGCAAGAACAAAACCACTCCCAAACGTACCCAGTAGAATAAGAGCAGTGGGGTCAAGACTAAGTCACAGTCCCAGAAAAATAAAAGTCACCAGAAATGACCCCAGAAATCAGCTTCTTCCCGCACGAGTGTCACTTCGGCCAGGGAGCAATCTTACATTTCCAAACCACTACCTGCAGTGACAGTGACCGCATCTCCAGTAGCCTCAGGTTCTTCCACTTCCCCGTTGCTAGTGATGCCAGCCAAACCCAATTTGACACCCGTTCTTTTCCCAAGGAAATGGAAACCCATGTCTCCAGGAACTTCTCCTCCAGCGGTGACACCCTCCTCCTCTTTAGCTGCAGTGTCAGCTGCTAACATAGCACCTGCCGCCAAAATCAGAGTCCCAGAGAGATCAGGCATGTTAAATAGTTTACTGGATTTATCCAAGCAAGAACTGTCCCGCTTTAGTCCGTTGCGAACCCCTTCACGACGCGCAATGCCTGTCATCAAGTTGATACGACTTAGAGACAATCAGTAGCGACCCTTCCACTATAAAAAAGACCTGGGCCAAACGATGGGTATCAGTGTTTTTGTGCCCCTGAACGGACAAAGACGTCACCTAAAAGATGTGCACACTACCACCATGGTCGTTGTCCTGTCTGAAAAGGGAAAGGAAGAAGAGAAAAGAACAGTCTCGTCGTTTGACCCCGCATCCGTCAAAACTCATAGCCAATAATCGACGTCAACCCCAGAAAAGACCCCATCGTCCAAAGAAAAAGAGGAGCAACCAAAGGGGATGATGTTTTGGCACTGGAATGGTAGAAGATATTCTCAAACAGTCTGGTCAGTCAAACGTTATCCAAAAATACATCCCCAAAAAAATAAGATAAAAGGACGCATGTCAAACAATGGACTTCAGTGTTTGTTTTGCTCCTGAACAAAAAAGATTACCCGTAATGGACGTGCACACCACGACTATAGTAGTTCTTCTGTCCAAAAAGGAAAATGAAAAAGAAAAGGACGGTCTCCCCGTTTGATCCGGCATCCGAAAAAAAACGATTAGCCATGCATCGACGCCTACCCCAGAAAAGACACAGTGCACCAAAGAAAAAGAGGAGCAAGCAAATGGAGAATTGTTTGACGATATAGAAAAAAGTCGTCATATAATTGCCGAAGCAATAGTCAAAGAGTTTGTCAAAAAGACTGGTTACAAACCCTTCGACCTACTGCAAATAACAAGATTAAACGGCGTGTGCCAAGTCATCGCGGTCAGAGTATTTTTTGTGTGTGCTCTGGAACAAACAAAGATGTCACCCCCAAGAAGCCGTCCCTCTTCTACCCCCAAAGGAAAGAAAAGGAAATGACTGCCTCCTCGTGTAGCCAAACATTGGGACGTATTATCCGTCCTGTACAAAGCCCCTTCACCAATGCGAAAATAAATCATCCAAACGGCCTTCAAGACGTCATCGATACCGTATGCGAATGTTGTCTGAATGTCTTGACAGGAACGATATCTTTGTCGCAACATCAGAAAGAATGCTTAACCAACCATCGACACGTTCTTTGCCACATGGTCCAAAAGAAAATACCCATCCGTCAAAAGAAAAAGATGTTGGTACAACGCGGAGGATTTGTGCACCTGTTTTTAGCACCCATACTAAAAGTCACATTCGTACCACTGATTACAGGACTCGTGGGAGTTACTGCTGCACAAATGGCTCAAAGATAAAATGGATCAAAAAGATAAAAGGCACCGCTGGAGTCAAAAGATCTCAGACGTGACGAAAACTGGCTTTAGTTCCTTACAAACGATGGATGGAATTCCATCGTTGGCAGGAACAACGGACCACGCATTTGACTGAGATGTCCCAGTTACAACAAGAATTGCAATCGTTGATGGATCTCAGCGATCTGTCAGAAAAGGAAAAATCGCAAAAGTGCGGTCAAGTGTTGCAGCGACTTCAACTCTTTAACCAGAAAGCTTTAGACGCAACAGCTCAACTGACTGAAAGATTTTAAGACCCTGATGAAAAGTCCATCACCACCAGCCCACCCCCACCCCCACCCCCAGTGACCAAGACAGAAAAAGGAGAAGAAGAGTTTCAGATTCCACCAGAAAAAGTACGCAAGTTAACATCACCAACATCCAGAATTGGTTGGATTAAAAGGATAATAGAAATCCCTTCTTCCTCAGAAGAGAAAAGGAAGGTGAAGACAAAAATTAAACAAGAATTGATTACCCCTGTTCAGACATCCTGCGCGACACCTATTACTCACCGAACACGCAAAGCATTACAATCCAACAAAATACCACACGATGAATAGAGTAGCATCCGAGAAGAGTGGGTGACTTATTAAAAAAGTCCTAATGAAGAATTTGTTAGTCAGCATTTACTACGATCCATCTCATCCTGCGGGTTACGAGAAGTTCAGAAATTGTATCGTGCTTCCAAACCCCGACTCAAGAGTATCTTTTTACCTCAAGTGCAACGATGATTACAAGAACAAGCCACGTACACCTTACACAAACCCATCTGAGGTACATTTTCCAGAAATTGCACCCGAGTGGAGGGCATCGAATATTAATGGCAAGCCGATTTAGCCGATGTCTCTCATTTGGCCACCCGACAACGAAGCGACCGTCTTTGAACACCTGTTTGGTACGTCCCCGACTGTGACTGTCCCCAAGAAAGGTGAAGTGCGACGGGAAATTGGGTGCGCATTGGCAAAACCAAATTCACTTTCTACAAGGGTACTTACCCAACTGGACCAACGAATTGTTTCGTGTCACTGGATCAGTTCGTGGCCGTCATCCTACCGTCTACAAATTGAAAGACATGAACGGCGAAGTGTTAAAAGGAACGTTCTACTTGCCACAGTTACAACGCGTGACCAAAAAAGAAGACGAAGTGTACGACATTCTCGATCGAAGAACCCGTGAAGTGGGAATATGTAGTGTCAAAGAAGTCAAAGTACATTGGAAAGGATATCCGCCGAGTTTTGACTCTTTGATCGACGCTTCACAAGTCAACGACTATAAAAAGAAGTGACCATCATGCCCTTCAACACAGCCTCAACCACCATAGTGACCACTCCATCACAGACTTCTTGTCTGCAAGATCTACAAAAGCAACCCTTGTGGGTGTGGTGTGGATGACGTGTGCCTGATTATTGTGGTGTATTGTGTCATCGGTGCTGCCATTGCCAATTTGAGTTTGCAACAAGGAGACAAACAATTGTGGACTATTTTACTGGGTAGTTGCATCGGTTACCTTCTTCGCAATCCTTCCCTGAAATGCACTAACGGAAACAACGGGAGTCTTGCGCCCAATGTCAGTCTCCCTCCCAACAGTCACAATAACAACAACCTCTTTCAGACACTCCTCTGGCCTCCAGTAACCAATCGGACAGCAGAACTCTCGAATTATGAATAACCAAGTTTACTTAACTTTACCCTGTGAAAGTTCTATGGATGTGTTTCCCCACAATGCTTTGTGGTGTTTCACGGCCAAATTAGCTGCGGCCATCCGATTGGATCACGAAGCGCATTGAGAAGTGGCTTTGATCGAAATGATTCACCCTACACAAATCAAAAGCTTCACTGAAAATCAAAACACTTTTGAGGTCGAAGTTCTTAACGACCAAGTGCAACAATACTTGAACGAAAACGAAACTGTGGATGTCTCTATGAGATGACCAGTGTCCCCGGATACTCCACTGTACATGTATACGTTGAAAATTCCTGCAGGCTATTATTTTAGTGGTCAACGTCTGGTGGACACTGTTGCTTCCAAATTCGATGAGCGTTTGGAAAAGCCTTGTACAAAACCAAATGAAGTGTCACGCTCGAGTACCATAAAGTGGCTCTCGCGTACAGATGCAATTTTCGGATGTCAAAACTTTGGCCATTAGATTTTGTCCTGAATTGTTTGACATTTTGAGTGGAGACCTCAAAATGATCAAGGGTTACAACATACCACTCATCGCCAACTACATGACTTTTGCAAAGTTTTTTTCGTTACCTGGTTTAAGTGAACCAAGGATTAAATTTCATCTTTGTGTACTCAGATGTGGTCGAGTACATCTGTACCGTTACTGCTAGTCATTCCTTTCAAAGTGGATTCTGCCACAACCAATGACGAGGAAGGTGGAAACAGTTATCACGTTCACCGCAAATTTGTACATACGCACTATTTGCCCATCAATAAGTCGTATTTCGACAGTGTCAACATTGCTATAAAAGGAGATGTGGGACAAAATATTCCATTTTCCAAAATGAAAGTTACAGTGAAACTCCATTTTCGATAACGATTCTCTAACGACTTTTAAATCATGTATCCTGTGTACCAAGGAGTAGCTCGACAGCGAGGACATGGTTTAGGAGATGTGCTGAAATCGGCGCTTCGTTCGGTGGCCCTCTTTTTGAAACCGATGGTGAAATGAGGATTGCATGCCTTGAAAGATGCTGCTTTCATGCAAGGCCAAAAATTTCTCCAAAATGACATCATCGACAAACATAACCCCAAAGAAGCCTTCTTGAGAGCAAGCAAAAATGTCTCGCTTCAAACTGGCAAACACATTTCAGGCCGACTACAAACTTCTATAAATGCCCTGGATGCTGACCAGTCATGCATTCCTGTTTCCCTGACGCTACAGCAAGGGCAAGGCACAAAGAGACGACGAAGACACCCTTCCAGAGTCATTCACACACCCAGAGCTAGAAAGACCAAGAAAAGAAGAACCCTCCGAGAATTAGATGTTTTTGATTATCAAATAACAAGAGAGAAAAAATGATGCATCAAGAGTCCTACGAATGTTCCTAGTCGTAACTGGATCTGTGTGCCATGCCACTGACTATGATGACGATGCAAGAATCACAATGGGTATAATTTCATCCTATCTCCTCTTTGACAACCTCAGCACCCATCGAATCTGAAATCAAAGGACAGTCCGAAGATTACATCTATGTGAATAGCAGTTACTTGTACCTGAAAGTCAAAGTGATCCAAGCGGATGACACCGCACCGGGAGCCGATGCTAGAGTAGCTCCCGTCAACAATTTCATGTATTCCTTGTTCAGCGAAGTGGATTTGTACTTGAATAACAAACTAGTCAGCAGCAGCATGGATACTTACCCTTACCAAGCGTACCTGGAAAATCTCTTGACGTACGGAAATGATGCCAATAACACTCACGGCATTTCGTACGACGCTGCGCTTTGTGGGCCTCTGATTTCACTCCAGACCAAGGCAGCGACGAAGAACATTTACACCCTATAAAATCTGGTCAACTGCGTGTGGAACTTCAGTTTGCAGAACCTACAACCGAGACGGTGAACGTCATCTTGTGTGCCGAATTCTACAACACTCTAGAAATCAACAGTTTGAGAGAAGTCATTCTAGACTATTAGAAGCTATGGAAGACTCTTATCCCTATTTGAATGGTAGAGAGTCTTTGGAACTGGAATGGGAGGATATCGTGGAAGAAGAACCCAAAGACAAAGACGAAGAGGTGATGGTCATGTTCAGATGGCCAGAACAAGAACAAAATTTAGTCTCCTGTTTTGCCAAACTCCTAGCAGAACCCATTACAGGGTTGACCAAAAAGATTGCTATGGATGTCAAAACAATCATCCCAATCATTTCAACACAATAAATGTCTGATGATGAGTCAAGAGGAAAAACTGGATGTGTATCTGGATGACGCTTGAGGTCTCATCTCGGAATAAACGGTGTTGCATCAGAGTATGAAGACTTGCGTGATCATTCCTCCCCTCCATTGACTGCTCTAGAGATCCATCGCATCGAATCTCTCTTGGCCCAGAGTACGGAGACGAAGCGAAGAGAGGGTTACTTGACAGAGATTTTCAAGCAAAAAGTCAGAATTGAATTATTGACTTATTATTACCTGTGAAACAAGATCAAAAATGGATACCTGCGAACTTTATTGCCTTTTGAAAAACAGTTCATACACAGCTTCTTGGAATCCTGTCGTCTGCGCTAGAGATGAACTTCCTCATCGCATACCTAAAGACCATTAAGCTTATGTCATCAACACGGACGACAGTCATCTCCCTTGAACCCACTGTTTAGCGGTCTACTTTCCTCACGATGCCTGAGTGGAGTATTTTGATCGTATGGATTACCGCCTTTGGAAGACATCGTCGACTTTATGAGAAGAAATGAACAGACGACTCGCTTCAATGTGAAATTGCAAGGCTCAGATTCCATAATGTGTGGACAATATTGTATGTATTTTCTTCATCAACGTAGTCCTGGATATCACTTAGAACACTTAGTGACTTACGTTTATCGTGACTTCTAGAAACAATGAAAAAGTAGATAGATGGTTTTGTGACCATTATGGATATCTCTTGTCTTTAGCCAGGAAACGTAGTGTACATCAATGGCCAAATGACTTCCATCAGTGGAAGTCTAACTTGACTTCACAACGTTGTCAACCTTGTCAGAAATGTGTTATTTGAAACAAATGTGTTGATGTTATATTACGTGTTGGTTAATTTTTGGTTAAACAAAAATGTTATGAAAAAAGGATTGTTGGTGGTTTGTTTTCAAAATTTGTTATCACTATACGTGCTTTTTGACTTCTCTCTATCCCTCGCCTTGGAATGAACTATAGCGTTCCCACCCAAAAGAAATCGTACGGATGTTTTCTCTCGCGTCTTCGCTTGAGCCATATATATCGTGGTGGTCTACAGTCTGACCATCCACTGTTGATTCGTCAACCTATGAAGATGTGTTCAAGACTAGCAAAGCTGAACGAAGCCCTCGTGACTTTACATCGTGTCAGGCAAAACCTGATACCCAAGAATCATGAGATTGAAAATATCAGGATGTTAAGAGTGGTCCAAGACCTGATAGAAGAGGTGTTTAAAGGCGAAATCAAGAAGGAGAAGGAAGAATGGACGGAGTAGTACAGACTTCAGAAACAGCAGATTGAACAGCAACAGCAGCAGCAACAGCAACAGCAGAAGCCAGACAGAGGTTTTATGGACTGCCATGTGGAGACGAAAGAATTCTCTTTCTAATTCAGTAGACTCAAACCCTATCCTGTCGGAAAGCCTGTAGCCAGACGATACAAGATTGCGCTCCCAACTACAAATGTCAGTTGGAATAATGGCTGGAGTTGGCGATGTGTCTGTGGTTCCGGGCCTGAGAGGTGTAATCATTAACCAGGTGCATCTGAAGTTGAATAAACAGCCCTTCTCAGGGCTAATCAGATCTCTAGAGAAGAGAGACTAATCAAGTTGTCAATCATATAATTGTATGTGTATGTGTGTGTGTTTTTTTTTTGTTTGTGTTTGTATGTGTGCACGCGTACGTTTGTGTGTATGTGTTTGTTTTTACCTGAACAAAACAACTTATCCCTAAACACAAACAATAGTGTTTGTATGTTTGTGTGTGTGTCTGTTTGTATGTGTGCACGCGTATGTTTGTGTGTGTGTGTTTGTTGTTTTTTCTCTTAACAAAAACACTTGTCTCTGGACACATAATGTTTGGTATTAGTGTGTTGTTTTATATAGAAATTTATTTTAGGTCAACACTCATATCATTGTGAATTGTTTGGTAGGCGATATTGGTAGTTGTTGAGAGGGGATGGTGAGAGGGGATGCTTTCTTTCACGTCGTTGCTTGAGACATAAAGTGGAGCGTTCGTCAATCATGCCATTCAACGTTGCATAAAAAAATGGCCAACAACATCGTAGAGAAAATGAACAAGTTGCAGGAGGCATTTGATGATTTGGGAATGGTGGAGGAAATGTTGGTGAGGGTAGAGTATGGTTGTTGTAACCCCCCATCGTGTTAAGATGGAAATCAACAATTTAAGAAGACCCAAAGAAAGACTAAAAGAACTGATCAAAATGGAAAAAGAAGAACAGGAGGATAAGGAAGAAAAATAGCAAATCAGAGCACACAATGAGCTTGAAAAAGAAGAAGAGAATGAGAAAAGGAAAAAATAGGAGGAAGAGGAGAAGGAGGAGAAGAGAATGGGAAGAAGAAGAAGACAAAAATTGTAGTGGAGAAGATAAGGTGCTGGTGGCAAAGAAAAAGATAAAACAGAAGTTAGAAGAAGAAGAAGAAGAAGAAGAAGAAGAAAAAGAAGAAGAAACCCAAAGGCTCTTTTTAGGGCTACTCCATTGCCTCGAAAAGATAACTATTCTCTTTAGCCTAAACACATTTTCAGTCGATTTTTTGCGTGATAGATTTATGTTCATACATCTATGTTTGTGACATATGTCTATATCTCTGTCTCTAACCCTGTCTCTAACCCACTCCTCTATGTGTATTTCTCTATCTGTCCCTAGAGTAGCGCGTATTCAGGTCACCCCTTGCCACACTGTTCCGCCCGATTGAGGTCAGCCACTTGCAACATCGTCACCCCTTTCCAATTTCTATTGGCCCTCGACAGGCCCAATCCCCATTGTCGCTATACATTCCCTATGACCCTAGAGTAGCCCACCCATGTTAAAGTCCCATTGACCCCATAGTAGAGACAACACACAAGTATCACAATCACTGGGATAATGGCATGTTACTAAAACAGTTCATCTCAAATGGCATTCGTATAAACTTTAAAACAATGGACATACATGCAGACTGCGGAGAAGGAGGAGAGTGACATTCATGCTATTCGTATAGTTTCTATCACTGTTTCTCTATCCCAGCAATACATAATTGCACTCAAATGGCTGTACTTTACAAGAACACCCACAAAAGTAATTATAATTTCTTCTGTCACTGTTTCTTTATTCCAGTAAGATATAAAAGCACTCAAACTGCTGTAATCTGGAAGGACAATAACAAAAGTTATTATAGTTTCTGGACTAAATCCTTAGACAATTAAACTAATTGAAACATTAATATTATATTCTGAAAGTTAGCAGTATTTGTTATCGCCCTCTGGGGATAATTTCTTTTAAAAGTTTTTTCTAATAGTACTAAAAATGAACAAAATTATTCCCCTGCTGTTCAGTTTCCAGTACGGTAATTACGTAAATGCGGTCTAAGATAATTGATCATGCATTTCACTTACAACTTATATCAAATATTCATGCTGACGTAAATGAACTAATACAATTTTGTTTACATTGTCCTAACTTTATGAAAACTTGTATACGGCTTCTTGCTCATAATCATTGTAACTGTTGGAAAGTATGATTGTATACAGATACAAGAAAAACAACTAAAAAAAATACGGATACATTGAATTGCAAGAATTGATGGCAGCCTGCGCTGTCCGTCTGCTAGGCAAACTTTAACAAGTGTCTATTCCAATTATTCATTGACTAATACCAGTGTTGGCGAGATAGACTATGTTAAAAGTCCGATGGAGACATCTAGTGTTCCAGTCACATATCTACATAATATCACCATATATTACATAAAAATTCAAACAGTTATACATTTCAACATCTCTCATCCAATGTTCACCAAATGTTCCATAATTACTTCGAATAAAAATTTATTTATATAGGGCTATCTATCAAATAACATCGATTTTGCTTAAAATGTCCTGAGAGTGATATGTTGATGTGCAGATATATTGATAGTCTGGTAATAGATGTGTCACGTTTCTCACCTTATTTAGACTGCAAAAGGCGTTCTTATCGACGCATACAATTGATAATGGACTTGCAGTTTATTATTTGGCTCAGATTTGGCGTAAGCCAAAGAAAACACATAGACATAAAGGTGTGTGTAATTCGAGGTTTTAATGTATCTATCACAATTTTCCAGTCATGTCGCTACGATATCTGCAATGTAACAGTTTATAATGATGTCCAGTACTGCGGCATGATGCCGCAGACATGCATCATCATGTCCCACCCAGTCACATTATCCTGTCACCAGGCTGACCAGTCCTAAGACTAACCTCTTAATGCTGACCGCCTAGCGAGGCAGCTGTTAGTACCATTTTTATAAGTCTTTGGTATGACTTGGCCGGGGTTCGAACCCGCTACCCCCCCGCATCTTAGGCGGACTCTCAAACCACTAGGCCACCGGAGAAAGGAAAAGGATGGATAATTGTTTGGAGTGTTATAGCGGTGATACTGAAAGTAATGTCTCTTCTTGATATCTTTTAGTTGTATACATCAACACGTAAATTGCAATCAATCACGTTACGTACCTATGAAATAAATTTGTCGAAAAAGTGTCTGTAATATTCAATTCGTTTCTTAAAGGCCTAAATGAAGTCATATGTATCGCTTATTCATAAGGTAATTACATCTATAGAAAATAAACTTTGACCAAAAGGAATAGCACGGATAGATCTACCCCAAAATTGAATGAGCTTGTAAGCGCACACCACAACAATGAAGACACGGTCTGGAAAGAGGAGTGGGTTTGAGTATTGCGGCATATTTGCAGGCGTCAAAACAATATTCAGATAAAAATATAAATCGGTGTTTTCCATTCAGTTATTATTCATATAAGGATAAAAAGTAATTACTGAAATGACCAGCAATTGTTTACCTAGATGTTTCACGATACGGGATATAATTACCTACTTACTTGTTATACAATATGGGATACAATTACGTATCTTAATGTCTACAACATGAGATGTAATTACGTTCCTACATGTCGTAAAATATGGAATACAATTACGTGCCAACGTTGCTTACAATATTGGATACAATTATGAACCTATATATCTTAAAATATGGGATACAAATACGAACCAATATGTCTCACAATATGGGATAAAATTTCGTGCGGACATGTCTTTCAGTATGGGATACAATTACGTACCTATATGTCTTAAAATATGGGATGGTATGGTTACTTATAGCCTGGCTCAGAGGTATACACTAATAAAAAGGCTATTTACGAAATATGCTAATTACCTTGGCCCTAACATCTGATTCACTGAGAACGTTGCATTGGACTCTGTCTCCCAGAAACGAAAAGCAGCAGCAACAATGTGATGCAACATAACAGCAAGTAGTTAAAATTGATAAATATCAGAGAAAGTCACATAAATGTCATCATTCACTCTGATAAATTTGAAACACGCTTTGCTAGACATGTTCGCGCCAATCAATGTTATTAAATGGATCCCTCCGATGATTTAAATGTGGCTTCATTATTCAAGCTAAGTTGTTAATTAGTAGGCAGAATTTGACACTAAATAATCAAGAGTTAGACAAAACACAAGGTTTATATAGAAAATAAAAGCAACAGATGTAACAGAAAGAGCAGTAGGCGATATAATTGTTACACGCAAGGGGTGTCATTGATTATTTCGACATGACATCATCCCTGGCATTCAACTAATCAAACTCCGGCTTTTCTGATTCATTCGCGTAGGTGACTGATTCAGTTTGTATCAGTTTAGACCTTTGTCATTGATAGCAACAAAAAAAACATACATCAATATCCTAGCCTGCTATTGTTGTTTTAAAACTAAATATTTATAACCATAAACATCTTGAATTGTATTGTCAAGATTTTACAATTTTCATTTTCAGAAATTCTACAATTACGAAATTATTCACTTGTAAGGCAGGATGAAGGATAAGACCTGAATAAACCTAATGTTTTCGCCTAACGGTACCGGGCATCAAGCTTGTAGTAGCGCATATTAAAAGTCATTAATAACCAGCGAATCAAGCACCTACGTGTGCGTGGCTTCAGAGTCCACATTCCCTTATTTCCAAAGACCTCATGACGATACTGTCTGTCACCTAAAAGGTTCTAAACTACGCAAAAAGAATTGTAATTTGCAGCTAATGGCAACACATGAAACTCTAATTTCACAGTTACATGGTTTTTCTTGTTTCACATTTGTATGATTCACCAATAAACATTTCAAAGCCGAATATTAGTACCTCGCACCATGCCAAAATAAACGTGACCCACACACCCAATGTTAATAATTAAAACAATCAAGCAACTATTCAAACAATTTTACATATCAGGGAAAATGGTGAGAATAAAAGGCAACTATAAAAAATAAATATTTTGACCTATATTAAAGTCTTCCTGCACGACTGACACTCATAACTGGGCATATAACTTGGCAGAATAATTCTAAATTTACAAAAAGCGGCAGCATGTATTTTCCTGTATAAATATTTCGATGTACCTTTGGAAGCCATGTTAGCAAAATTACTTTGGATGGAATCTGAGAAAGGAACCCAGATACTCAGGCACTACTATACATAGAATCTTGAGAACTCTTGTCATAAAAATTTATAATACAGCATTTCAAGAAGATAATTTGGATTGTATTAGTATTACATCTTGGAATTATTTTCTCTTCTCTCTGGCAGAAAAAAAAAGGAAAACACAAAAAACCTCACCAAAGTGTTGTTTGAAAATGATCCCCTTCTCCAGTATCTCTGTGATCGAAAAGAAAAACAGCCGGTGAAACCGTGAATAAAGGACGTGATATTTGTGACTTTAGTAAGCGCTTTGGCAATCGCGTTTCCGGCCTTGTTATGTCCATATATAATTATATCAAGCCAACTGACGTCTTCTTTGACATCAACGTTATCTTGCTCTACACGTGTTATATGGATCTATGGATCTACACCTGTTATATTGCTCTACACGTGTTATATGGATCTACACGTGCTATACGGATGTACAATATGATGCATGTGAGTTATTGTGCAATGATGGATCAACAAAATGGCTACTTATGGTGATGATCTGATATTTCATTGCTGTGATTATGTTGGAAAGGCTAATATTGGAATCAATATATTGTTTAACACAAAACATATAGAATTTTATTTAAATAATAAAATAAAATTATTTTCAATATTTTGGTGATTCTAGTTATAATGTATATCGATGTGCAGATCAATGCAAGAATTCTCCATAATTGATGGTAAGCTCAGAGATACATGATTGACACTTATCAGTCAACTATCCAATCACAGGTACTCAGGAATGCAGATAAACTGCTACAAATCCAATATTTCGATATCTATCTATCTATCTGTATGGGGGGGGGGTTGCAGACGGGCGTGTGTGCATATTTGTAATGTTGCCTTCGACAAAGGCTTATTGATAGTCGAATGCACTTTGCCATTTAAGAACTAGTCGTACACTATTTGTTGTAAGCTTTTTTATGCAATTATCTTACTCAGTCCCTGACATACACGTTCAGAGACTCACGATCTCTCGCTGGGACATATACATGAAGTCGCTTCATCAAATTAATAACATGTTTCGATGATTGGCCGGTCTAATGGCACCTATTCTATGCCATCCGTCTTCTTTTTTGGGGGTGGGTTGGGTGGGGGCATTTTAAAATTACATGTTATGAAAAAGCAACAATTTATTAATCTTGAGACTTCAGTATCGTCAATGAACCAATTCAAAGGATCAAAGTAGAATCTCAATATAAGAAAAATAGAATCAAATATTTGATCAGTTCTTCTTATGATTATTCTGTGCAGTTATTTACTGAAATGATCGGGTTTTACCCAGACGAAATGAATATTTTCCTTGACAATGTGAATATTTGCCTTGATAAGGTGAATATTTACCTTGTCAACTGAATATTTGCTTTGACAATGTTACTTTTTATTTGTTACTTTTTTGCGAGGCAGGTGGTGGGGTGGTGGTGGTCTGCGGATATATTAATTGATGAGATCATTTTATTTTCAATAATGATCCATATAGATCAGCGAATTATATAGAGAAGTAATATCTTTGGTGGTGGAGATTTTTATGTAAAATTAAGTCATTGGGATACATTGCAGAGCAACCGTTTCCTACTCGTGTCAGCTAACGACTGCAAATGTCCCTTTCATCCGAAATATCTGTTATAGTCATGTCATTTGCTCCGTCTAATTTAACAAATGTCAAACAAAACCATAGCTCATTATTTAAGAGACTATTTTCTAAATTCTTGGTCTTTCAATAAGATGCTAATAGCTGGATTGTAACACTGTGATCCCGATTCTATTCCGTTTGTGCAATTATTTACACTTACTGAAAGCATGTTTTCGTTTTCCCCACTCCACCCCCTGCCAATAACATCATCCACTCCTGTATGTGTCACAACAGTTCATGACTTGCTTGGGTTATTTATATAGATTAAATATCATTGTTGTAAAGCCCACACGACTTTATTTCCTTTAGGCCTTTTCGAAAACTGATTCATCTCCGTTGAGATGGAAGCTCTAGAGCACCGACAATCCTATGTCGTTGGTGGCATAATGGAAAAACATGGGGAGAAAAATCACTTAGCTAAATAATAATTTGTCATTTATAGCTATAATTATTTGTAAGTCATCTATAAGTCAGCAATGCACCGAAATCAACGTT